>JARLTB010000029.1:5717500-5997500 GCA_030141615.1 Unio pictorum | reverse complement strand
TCCTCCATTGATGACACATTAATATCCGATAGTGAGTTTAACCGCGATTGAGATAAACTCACCCGGGTATGCCGTAGACATCTATCAGAGTTCTATAAGAACTATACTGGGATGGCCTGAAATCCCACCTAGGACATCTTATCAAATACCCGAATCTAAAAAATCTGATTATGTCACAGATGTACAATCATACCCCGAAATTGCTCCATCATATCGAAATGATTTGTCTGATATAACAAAATGCAAAATTAACCG
The DNA here is from genome assembly GCA_030141615.1 of Unio pictorum. Lineage (NCBI taxonomy): Eukaryota > Metazoa > Mollusca > Bivalvia > Unionida > Unionidae > Unio > Unio pictorum. The sequence continues at coordinate 5,997,245 of JARLTB010000029.1, read as the reverse complement.
ATAGATTTACATCTCTCGATAAGAATAATATACAATGAGATTCTGATTTTGAGAAAGCTCTTGTTTCATTCATTACCATTGCATTTACTCTAAATAATGTCATTGATTATTTTAGCGAGATTAATCAATTACATAAAACACAACTAGAGAGACTACGATAGAGTTTCCAAGAGCATCATTTTGATATAGCGAGTTCACGCAGCGAGATCATAAACATATTAGGATATTAAATCAACTTGTATCCGACATGAATATATCAACAAACGAATAATTAAAGTAATAATTAATGACAAGAACGGAGACAAACAAAAATTCCTAGCAGCAGACGTTATAGACCCAAATTCAAGTTTCCTGGATATAACACAAATGAACTAAAAAAATCTGTTAATGTTCTTACCTCGGAAAACTTTTCTCTGATATTCGAGACATGAAAAAAAAAATAACACAACCGCAAACAACTATCCTCAAACATAATAATGACCCAGACGGGGATGGTAGGCATATAGGTCCTCAAAATGTAAATATATCCTAGGTGATTGCATTAAATTTAGTTTGTGACGCTATCGATTGAAATTACCAAATAAATCTCGAAAGATCAAATCGAGCCCAGCAGGGATACATTTTATATTCATTTGCACCAACGGTTCCACCCGTGTTTCTAATAATTGAAGATCCAACTAATCCGGTGTATATGCGATGTCATAATGATTCATTGACGAGAATTAATTTTAAACTCACTGATCAGTTCAATAATTTGATTAACTGAAGAAATGAGATTTTAAAATTTAGTCTGTATGTGAATTCCTAAAAACTTTTACCGTAACAATTTTGATTCGTCTCCGTAGAGGTCTATTTACTCTCTGGAGACTCTGTCTCCGTATCAGTGTGAAATAATTTTGGTTTGTCCACCCTGCTGAAAGACCTAATTAGACAAACAGAGCTCTGAGATCGTTAAGGCTCCATTTGGCATAAGGAGACTTAAAATTATTTGCTTAAAGTCTGACTCAATTAGAGATGTCAGATTCACACTCTTTGCTGCTCTCTTTGCATTGAAGCATTTTTAACACATGTAAGTGTTCCTTGAGAAATCTAAACATTAGATAACATTGGCAAACCATTTTATTAAGACAAAACAATAATATGGAAATATTCTAATACGTTAGCGAGAAAATAATCAACATCGTTTAGAAAAAAAAAATACATGTAATAGCGTTAGAAGGTATCGAAAGCTCGACAATGAAATTTTATCGGACATATACATGCTATGTTTGAGCTTTGTTTCATTTAGGGTTTGAAATGACAACACTCGCTCGTTGATTGTGGGGTTTATTATGAGATGTGAGGTACGAATAACAAATAAAAACCTAAAACAATACAAAGAGCATACTTTGACTACAAGACAAATACAATATAGAATTTAACAGACGCAAATACAAATGCAAAAATACACAATACACACAACGGCATTTATAATGTAAAGAACAGTAAAATAAATGGTATTCTACCAGACTCGAAGGTATAATTTTCACGAATTATATTCAATCCCTAGTCTTTAAATTGCTTTAAAAACATGTGCTCTCGTACTACTCGAGGTGTTGTCCGTCTCCAGAACTATCCTAGAAATACCTGAAGCTTTACGCTAGATATACACAGGATTGATAATAATAATACCCGTGAAGCACGGGAATTGTTCACCTCGATAGATCGCTCACTCTCGCACTCTTTCTATGACAAACACGTACATTGTTACACTGCATGAGTACTGGGTCACATACTCCCTCCCTACGTGTAAATGTCTCCTGACATTTATCAAATTTGTGCCTGCCGCGTAAATAGTACAACATTTAATCATTCGGGTTTGTCCTTCAAATCTGTTGGGACCAAAAAAAGAAGACTATTAATGATACCTATGCAATGATTACAAATATAGAGCTTAACCAGTCTATTATTCCTGCAGAAAATATATAAAACCCTCAAATCAGAAGTACAACTAATAATTTAAAATACTTTTTAAATTGTAATCCTCTAAATATCTCGCGTTATTTAATTTCCATTGCAGTATTTAATTCACACGAAAGGTTTCTCTTCTGCATGGCTTCAGCTGTCTACTTTAACAATACGGGTATGAAATAAAAATAGATCTCACTAATTCATACGTAGTTAACTGTCTGTGAAAACACCCACTGGACTAACCGGTCGGGTGGTTTTCGGTTTATGGTTGAATACCGCAGCGGTTGCTTGCCTGATCCCTTCTTGTCGGGCTTTGAACTCACCTTTAGACTGATGTCTCTGGGAGAGTGAACGGAGTACTCTCCCGTGAGACGGAAGAGGGAGCAGTAAAATTACTCTCGTGTTCACTCAAGCTACTACGATATTGCCCAGAGCCACTGTTTTGAAAGTTTACGCTTTCGATAGGCTGGCTAATATGGGGATTGATAATAGATGGCGATTTACTATCAATTACATTTCGCGTAGAATCTTCACAGAATTGATCACTATCATTTCTGGTCCAACCGGGTCGTCTTTGTGGTATAACATACCGGTCGGTGTCAGCGTCAGAATTCGAAGATTCCGAGGTAGACTCCAAAGGGGTAGCCCTCTGTACACCCGGTTTATTCCGAAGATGTTTCATGGGGACTGGATCACATGGAAGGTAGTCAAAGGGGAAAAGCATATTACGATGCAATGTGCGCGTCGAGATTTCGAACCAATTGGGAATTGATATCACCTGATATACATCCTTGGACCACTTATCGGATAATTTGTGTTTACCCTTCAGTCCAACCTTGTGCACTAAGACTCGGTCCCCTACTTCAAGCTTGGGGTCTCGGACCATTTTATCGTAATGTTTCTTGTTCTTTGCATGGCTGTTGCTCGACTCCCTCGTCGGGGCCGTGTAAGCAAATTGGAGTCTGTCTTTCAGTTTCTCCACATACGCGTGGGTCTCTGTAGCAGCCTCACCACTATCTAGTGTAGTGCCCAGATAAACGTCGACAGAAAGCCGGGGGTTCCACCCAAACATAAGAAAATGGCGCGAGAATCCGGTGAAATCGTTCTTTGTAGCATTATATGCATGTACAATTGGAGCAATGTAAGATTTCCAGTCTTGTTTTTGCTCTTCCTTCAATGTCCCTAGCATTTGTAAGAGAGTTTCATTGAAGCGTTCGCAGGTACCATTCCCCTGTGGGTGAAAGTGGGAGGAGCGAGACTTCTGTATGTTTGCTAATTTGCATAAGTCCCTAATAACTTTACCCTCGAAACTACATCCCTGATCGCTGTGCAGCCTTTCTGGGAAATCGTAGTATCGAAAAAAGTGCTCAAAAAGAGCTTTAGCTGTAGTTGGAGCAGTCTGATTGCGGCAAGGAACGGCCTGGGCATACCTTGTGAAATGATCAGTTATCACCAAGATATTCTCAAACCTTCCCTTAGATCGCTCAAGAGACAAAAAGTCTATGCAGACAAGCTCCATTGGTAGGGTGGTGTGAATTGGGGTTGACGAGGCCATTGCCCTAACCGGGATCTTTCTCCGTATGCACCGTTTGGAAGACTACTTTGCGGTTCATGTCCTTTTCTAGACCCGGCCAATAAAATCTTTGTCTCGCTAACCAGAGTGTCTTTCCTTTGCCTTGATGGCCCATATCAATGTGGATACCTTTCAAGGCTACGGTACTGGACTGTTTTTTAAAAATGATTTCAATATTTCATTCGTTACGATTCGTGTTATAATTGTCGGAATCAAGTTTTAATTAATGTGAATTATACGTGAAATTGATGTTTAAAATTACTTTTAGCCAAGCTAATTTAATCTTTTATAGAAACGCGCAGTGCGCAGTGTACTGACAATTATTACGTCTGCACATTTCTATGTTTTGTCGAAAACAACTGGGTGAATCATTGCTAAAAGTGTGTGGCATTGATATATTTACAAACAGTTGGAAGTAATATCGTTGTGTCGAAACATACCACCTCTATCCCCTGCAGGGTTTAAACTATTACATGGCAGCAGTTGCCATATATGTTTGTAAAACGGCATGCAAAATATTATAAAAATGAGTCGCCATGATTTAGATTCCACCGTCAGTGCTGAGATTTTGGATATAAGGAAAGTGGGGTGGGGATATGTCCTAAAACGATTAAGTTGTTCGGGATGTGACAAATTGCACAAATACGTTGACTTATTGTATGACGGATTATCATTAGCCAGATGAAATAAAAACAAAAGATCTTATCATTCTTCGGTTGGTCTGATATCCTCTCTTCCATTATAATACAGTGTGCCAATGATCGCTGACATATATTTTTAGTTGTGATTGGTACTACCTAGTTCTCATGGAAGAGCCACAGGAAGTTCGCCACTGAGATAATATGGGGTAGAATTGTATAACTGCTCACGTGCGACCTAATGAGATTATATTACACTGCTATCATACTCCTGTAAGGTGCAATGCTCACCTCACTTGTGGGATTATTGACCGCATGTCAGAACGGTTTGCTCTTAAGAGTGAACTTGATTTGCCGGTTCATTAACACAGAGTTGGAAGGACACGCTTCTCATGGTGGCTGGTTAGCACAGCTAAGGGAATATCCCTTTTATTATGTTACGCGATAAGGTTCGTCCAATTTTTCCCATTTGATATGAGGAATCAGGATCAATGGAAAATATTTGTTTGATTCCTGTATTACATTCAAAACCCGAAGTTTTGGAGAAGTGTATAAATTTGACCATTCCAATCCATAACAAAGAACAAATATTATCCAGGCCTTCGTCATCTATAAAGGTGAGATAAACGTTCAGACTTTCGCCTCCTACCTTCACTCCAATAGTTCCATCATAGATCAGTCTCACCGCGTATATTTCTTGCGAAACACGGATGGATGACGAGACCATTATGTTTGTATAAGGACTTCACTAATTTGTTTTTGGCCTCATTGTTACAATGGGGACCATTTGATGAACATAGCGCCCCTACGTCTTCCGGTAAGATTCGGACTGGGATAAAGTAAGATGTGTTCCACATATTCAAATCGCTATAGATATTAGATACAATCTTGATCCCTCGGTCATGATGGAACGAAACAACTAATAAGTATTTAGTTTGGGAATTAAAAGGTCAATCCGAAAACAATCGCACGTAGGCGCTTCGGACGTTTAACAAGGTGTTAGTAAATAGTCAGGTTATGGAAGGAGTTGAAATCATGTTCTTCTGTAGAAAATGACAACCTGGTGTCAGATCTATAGACATTGTAGGTGATGTAGATGAGAGAGAACAACATGATTCAAATGGGAGTAGTAAGAAAATGTTTTCCGTTTAAGCTTGAGGGGCTTAATTGTACTCATCATCGCAAGATAGATTAAATTTGAGGAACCTGACCGGCTTTTTATCGTTTGTTTAGATTAAGGTAATGTAGCCGATCTTCTGCTACATACGATGTTTTCGGAGAAAAATAACGAGGATATCGGTTTACTACACGTGTTGCACAATATGAATTAAATCCCTTAAATCTAAGTTGTCGCTAATACAGGCTATATTTGAGTGGCAGTAGTTTGCGGCACTGTTGAGAGATATTTTATAGAAACTATGACACCACGATGAATATAATCTGCCAAAACTGACTAGAATATATGGTTTAGACGTGAGTGCCTAAATTAACTGAACTTTGTCCACCGGAACTTTCAGCACTCCGGGTTAGGAGTGCCTAAATAGAATGTGCGTCATCTGTAGGAAGTGATTGCTTTCAATATGCAGGTTAATCTCATATCTTCCTGGTTTCAGGATGTTTGTGTTTGGGTATTGATGCATTAAACTGGGTATTGTGTACAGAATGTGCCTGACAGCACTATGCGAGTCGTGGAACTGGTCACGTTCGTTTTCTGGTGGTGGGTACTGTATGTTCGATTTTGTGATGAGAGATAAATGGCCTAGTCCGGTCGTGTAGGAACATGGACATCGTGAAAACTAATAATATTGACCAGTTCTTGTGGTTGAGACGGGTTACGGGATATTGATCCGCGAAGCCGGTCTGTAATTCAGATATATTATGCTGCAACTGAGTCTGTTTTTGATCTCCATCTCGCTTCTATGACAAATGTATGGTTTCGAACAATTGCGTGCAAGCTGATCCCTCCGGTTATGCCGCAATCCGTTCCACTCAGTGCTTAAAGAATTGCCACACATTGATTCTTGTCCATAATATGTAATTCCAATATGAATTCAAGGAATAACTACACATATCAGTGGTTGTTAGACTGGTCTCGCGCATGGTCTAGGTATGTAAGATAAATCAGAACAAACAATATAAGCACGTTTTGTAATAAGTGCATTACTTTACGAACTTACGCGAATCGGTGCAGTGTACCACCATGATAATTTCCCAAAAGAGGCACACACATAGCCTATCGAATTATATCATCGCTGATAAGATTTGCAAAGTGGATACTTAGTAATCAGTTCTTGTAATTCGAAATGAGTGAAGATCATTCGACCTGAGTGAAGATCATTCTCACTGCATCTATAAGTAAAATCACTGACGTGTCCCTTATAGCAAATGCATGTACTATGTGGAAGAAGAATTGTGAATGCCACTAACAACGTAACCGTAGGAGTGCAAAATATTATATCAACTATACAGGTAAAATCGTTGATGCTTTGCTTATTGTATCACATATATGTACTACGCGCTAAGGAACAAACCATGTATACAAAACTTACCCGCACTAATCAGATCACTAATGTAGGAAAGTTTGTCGTCCGCGATAGCATGATCATATAAAGTTGTACATTTTGTGGATATGATGTATTTCGTTTTGAACATGAATCTTCTCCAATTTCATTGGTGCTGTAATCTTCTAAACTGTTTGTATCGAATGTGCGAGGCCCCTCTGTCGGTATGGAGATTATTGATCGGCACGGAATTTGGCGGAAATCCCAGTAACAATAGGAAATCACTCTTTTTAACAGATAACTATGTGGGCAGATACAATGTTTCGTTTTCGTTAAAACATTTTGTAATCTGTGTGGGCTGGATTTGCAAGATAGTAGCTTTTCTTCTAAGGTATTATGATTGAGTAAAGCAGTTTGCTCCATTCATATAGATTTTCACATTGACGGTTGTGAAACGTATTATCAAGAACATTCCGCAATATAAATTAAAGTGATGAACAATGTTTCCACATAGTATGTAGTTTATTTAAAAAAGAGAGAGGTACATTCATATAACAAATGAACGAATCGTGAATATTTTGACAAGTATCAGGCAAGAGATAATGATTTAATATATCAATGATTTGATAGTGAACCAATTAAACACATGCAAAATTTAGAAAACAAACCTAACCAACAAAGAAACAAACATCTCCACAATTTTAATACAAATCACAACAGCACGGAAAAAATCACCATCGATTTTAAATACATTAATGCCTGAAGCTCCTATTCAAATCAGGGATCCGGAGAAGAAAAGAAAAGAAAAATTGCCGTATCGTTCAATGAAAGTGGAAAATATTTAAAAGCAAAATATGTTGACGATTGCGATCATGAACAATGGAAAAAAAACCTCATACATCGTTTCTACTGGTCAAGCAAAATGTACTAAACAAAGTCCACATTTCATTAATTTTATGGATAATGGAAAATATGAAAAGAAATAGTTTTGTGATCATTCACCTGATTCATAAAAATGTTATGATGAAAATTCTTGCCCAAGCTGGAAGTTGTATTTTCCTCAAAGAAGTGGTCGTATTACTTTTCCTAACAACATCGTTTGTGATGTGGAACGATTATAAATTCTGAGTGGCGGAAAATGATTCTTTATACGCTGCATCATGGACATTTATTTTATCGATCTCTCTTTGATAACATTTATAATAATTATTGCAGTGATTAAATAAATAACTAACAAATAGGATGATTATACACAATGCTATAATTGGCCAAATCGTGGCCAGATAAATGCGCGATTTCCTACTTATAAAGCAATCTACGGTGGCGTTGTTCAGCATTTATTTACCAGGAGAGATCAAACGCAAAACCGATTTCAAAGCATCTAGGAATGAAAGCTATTGACATTGTGATTGAAATCTTGGTGCTATTGGTAATGTTGCCGGTAAAGGGTTTTTGGCAATTGAGGATATATTAACACGATTAATAGGTAGTCTCTAAGCTGATCAAACTCAAACTGTAAAATTACCAAGCACTGAAGTTATGCCCACAAATGTTAGCAAAGTAATAAATCAAGCACCCCACCCCCTCGAAATTGTTTTAGCAAAAGTTGGCTTGAGAAGCAGATCAAATATATATAAAAGTCTGACAGCAGGAAGTAGTCTTCGTGTTAGACGGCAGTAATTATAATAAAACATTTAAACGTGTATCTGATCCATCATTCGACATGGATGCGCCCGTTCTAAGATGATGACTCTATACGCAATTGTCAATATTCGTATGAAGCACGACAACCAAATCTGCGTGGAAGAATAGAACAACAAGTTCAGGATACAAGCAGTTAAGTGTGCAGTTATTTAAGTAGAAAATAACATACATTGTCGCCAATTCAGAATAGAGAGCTAATGTCAGAGTTAATTTTGTTAATCATGGTATTTTGGTTTAATTCCGAAGTGCCCTACACATGATCGATGGAAGAGAAATTGAAACAATTCAGGATAATGTTGATAATCCTATACTAATATTTGGTCTAGGAAGATATTCAGATGTCTATACAAGATCAGCTGGTCCGTCAATGATGTTTGCCAAGGTTAATTCTGACCACCCTGATGACAAGCCATGTAACATAAGACGCCTACATGTCCGTGTTGCTAATGATGATATGGAATACATGATTATTAATCTTAATCCAAATTTCAACTTAGTTATTAAAGCGCGTGAATTGATGTTAAAAGTTCTTCGTGTAAGATTTTCATGTGTAATTCCATTGTCACACATATCATTGGATTATGTAGAAATATAAGTAAGGTTATTTTCAGAGACAAGCATACAACTGTACTTGTAAGAAATTGTAAACATATTAATGCTTTCATCTAGAAGGTGGCGCTGTTGCTGCATGTAAATTAATATTTAAAGTTTCGGTGTGGATGCAGAAAATGACTTCTTCACTTGCTGAATAAACAAATTACTTACATTTCTGGAGGAAGGCGGTAACTCGATCTTATCTTGGTTAACATTAACCACATATAGTGTTCAAAGTAACGTTAAAGGTTTATTAGCATAAAACATCACATCACGGTGTTTCTGCACCACGGAGCATTTTCATTGCTTTACATACTACTAATCGATTAATCAATCAAGGACATAATCCAATGGTATTTAATATATTTGGTGTTTCTTATGTTTCACTTATAATAAACGGAAATTAGTAACAATTTGAAGATATATTATTGAATTTTGATCAACATTACTTTGCACGTGTATATCATTGTATGATGACAAGTTTGGGACGTGATCGAATATCGCAACTAGATTTTACAACACTCAATTCTATTTATTATTGCGCACTAGAACACCTATATCTAGTTAGACAATCTGTCATCTTTGAGCTCGCGTACGTCCAGGTGTGTTAGTTACAGTGCAATCGCTGTCCTACTCATTGACACATCGATCCTACTTAAAGGTGTTGGTAGACGAACGAGTCATTGATGCCCCATGATATTATGTCATACAATCATGGTAATGTCACTCTGACTCCTTTTTTAATTATTTTTTTTATTATCCCCGTAATAGGTTGACCACTGGGTGGGGTAACCATCCCAAATTCACCTTACAATATAACATTTCTGATAATCTGGGGATAATAAATATAATCTACAGAAAAGGTAAACACTCATACAGACATACACATATGCATATGGCACACGATATAGGTGCCATTGTGATATTACAGTATTTTGTTATTGATGGTAATGTGATATTACAGTATTTTGTTCCTGTTTACCATCAAAGCAGATACATATTATATATTCATTATTGAGGTCCACGTTTTAAGAAAATAGTACTTTTTATTTACTTTAGCAGTGTATTTTTCAATGTTATTATGCGTTGCAACTAATTGTTTAAAAGCAAAATATAGAAGGATTTTTCATATTGAATCTGCAAGTATAAATATAATATTATGCCCAAATAAAGCAACTTTCTAAAAATGTTTCATTTTTGGACAAATGTGCACTATTCGGGCAAAAGAATGCAAAGCGTTCAAAAAAACGGTACTAAAACTTTGAAGTAATATTGCAATCATGGCAGAGATGCTCAATACTTTTATTTTCACTCGTACATAAAGTATATTTGTTGTCTTCTAATATGTTACTCTTTCAGAAGATAATTAATAGCAATTATTTAATGGACTAATTCAAAGTTAAAATAGATCACTTTGGTAACCTTGGTACGGGATTTCGGTCGGATAGATATCTGAGACCACTCCTAACTACTTATATTTGTATTAAATACCTGCATCCAAGTTTCATGCTTAGCTGTAATTTTGCCTTTTAGGTTTTTTAAATGATCTTTGTAACCAAACTTGAGTGAATTTTGTTTAGCAAGTGCAATATTTTATCCTCCTTTTTATCAAAATTAGTATGTACTAAATGTTTTTTTTTATGGCATCTTTCCAGGCTTTTGGAAGTTTGGATATTAAGAAGTATTTTAAGAAATCATCGCTACTAGTGTTTTTTTTTTGTTTTATTATTTCAAAAGTAACTAAATTGCCGCTATCATCTATTAGATCATTCAGAATTTTAAAACCAGGCTCTGTCCACTATTTGTACAGATAAAACAATTTAGTGGGGACAAAATTTAAAATATTCCTGGATAGATACTCGTTTGGACCTTGCAATTCCTCTTTCCAATTAGATATTGCCAAACTTACATCTCTCCAAAAACTGTTTTGACTGAGCTTACTTAGTTCTTCTAATTTCCTTCTCCCTAAATTCCAAGTATCCTTTTTATTTCTGAGTACAGTTGTATTGACTAGGTTCTGCCGCGCTTCATTTTCCTTTTCCAGCAATCGTTTTACTCATCTTATCCTAATATAACTAACGAATGAAAATATGTGTATCATATTTAGTCCTTCCTCGTTTTCTGGGGATACTGGTATATCTCGATTTATTCTCTACTTTTCCACCACATCAATATTTAATAAATGTGCGATTTTGTCCTGCTTCAACATTTTCCGATGGATTTGAAAGTGCTGAAAAAGATGTATGAATATGGGCAACAATTACCTTACCAACTAACGACAGATGTGCTTGTCTCCAGCTTGGCAGTGTTTGTTTAGCCTTTGTTAGTTTCTTGAAATAATTAATTTCTATCATTTGTTGTAAATCTGCAGCACAATCTAAAGAGTATAAAGTTAGAACAGGACCAAATTAGGCCCATTTAGTGACATTTTCTTTCATTGGAAAATTTCCTGTTTCTAGTCCAAGTAGCTTTTAGTTTTGTCTTGTTGCATTTAAGGACAGATCATAGATAAAACACTGCAATATATTCATAGTTGTTTTACGAGAAAGTTGAGATCCATCAAGAAGAATAAAAGTGTCATCGGCATACTGACCCAATTTGTATTCAGCGATGTCAAAGATCACTCGACGTAATCTACATTTTGCTTTAAAGTTATAATTAAAATCTCAACCCCATTGATGGACAAAAATGGTACAAGAGGGATCTCCTTGACGAGATCATCTTTCTAGTCTAAAAAATGACGAATGCCCGTTATTTATAGCACAACTTTTAGAGTCATTGCACAAATATAAACCACTTACAAACGGAAAGATCAATGTTAAAAGATTTTAAAGTTTCTTCCACAAAGGTCCAGTTAATGGATTCAAATTCTTTTTCAAAGTCTGTTAACAATACAATAATTTTCATTCTCAGTTTGATGAATGATATCATATAATAGCCTGGTATGTTCTCCAATGAATCTGCCCTTCATATATCCTTTCTGAGTAACACGGATTATTGATGGAATAACCTTTTTAATCCTAGCTGCAATGGCTCCCGAAGCAATTTAATAGTCAATATTTAAAAGTGATAGGGGTCTCCAGTTGTTTTAAATATCGTTTTCGTCCTTTAATAGACAAGTGATTACTCATTAAGTCTTAAAATCTGAACGTGTTCCTACATTATATCCGTAATTTATTGATCTGCATATTAATCATTCCAGAGACTTCCAAAAGAAGTTAAGAACTCTACAGTGAATCAATCTGAGCCAGGACTCTTTCCAATTTTCCATCCGTTTTAGAGACATATCGACTTCATGAATTGTAACCAGACCTTCACATGATTCTTTCTGCTTGATTAAGTTTAATATTGTGATTAAGAAATCTCTATTTAGAGTTTCTTCAGTAGCCTCATCATTAAGCTGAGCAATTATACTTTTGTACAGTTCCATATAAAACTGTTTTTATTTCTATTTGGTCAGATTTATTTGTCCCATCAATTAAAGTAATTTAATATATTGTCTTATTGACGTAGTTTCTTTTCTTAAGACTTTAAAAATACATTTGCTTTTTTCCATAAATTCATACAATCTTACTTTAGATCTTAATATAGCACTTTCTATGTATTTTTTCCTAGATTCCTCTAATTCTGCTTTTTTCTCTCTAAATTTTTCAGAGATTCCCCTTCTATGTAAGTCATCAGTCACCCCTGAATTTATATTTTTTTCATGTTCAATTTGCTCTTTTTTCCGGTTTTTGTTTGTTTTTCTAATAGAATAACATATAGTTTGAGATCTTATTTTCATTTTCAAAATTTCAAAGAACGTTTGATTATTACACGATAGAGAAACATGGAGTGAGTTATCTTTATGTCCCCCTACATATTATTCATTTTACCGTGTCTTTATACACTTTTTGACCATATCAGTACACTCAATGTTCCTCAACTGTTAGTCATTAAATTTCCAATATCTTTTTCCCCCACGTTGAAAAATCCACATTGAAAAAAGGCTAAAGGTTCAGTCTTATATCCTGGTAAGATACACAGATCATCTCTGTTCATCTGAATGTCATCCGATATAAGACAGTAATCTAATCTACTTTGTTTCAAGGAAGATTTCCAGGTATACATCGTTAAGTCTTGATTGGAATTTCGGCAAGGGTTAATTAATTCCAATTCGTGTTTTGAGGTCTTGAATCGCTGCCCTAGACTGCTGGTGCATGTCATGTAAAATATTGTAAGTATTCAAATCTAAATCTTAAACAGTATTCCAATCTCTGCACATTATAATTGATGTGTTCTCCAAAAATAAGATATCCTTTTTTAACTCTCCAAAAAATAGGTTTATCATAATATTTATCCGAATTCACGAGGATTATTATGTTGCCATTAATTGTAATATCTAAAATAATAAATCTTTCTTGATTGTAACATTTTTCTCTATGAATTAAGAATTCAAAAAGTATTTCTAAAAAATATTGCAACCCCAGCACTTTTATTAGAGCTGCGGCTAAATATACACTCTGACTCCTGGCCAAGTAACATAATTAAAATGAAATCTTTCACACGCATCCGGTGAAAAATAACATTGAAAAAAGATCAAATATATCGTCGTGGTAGAAACCAAAGTATCATTTACCAAAGCTTTATAATCAAAAACATGAGTTGAACTTAATCATTCACCGTGGTCCATTAAAGATGCATTAAACACAGGTGGTATATTTCCATTTCTTGCTACTATACTTGCATTAATAGCCGTTGCTGTACCCGCTATCGCAAATGCCGTAGCGTTAGGCGTTGCTGGAACCATTGCCAGCATGGCATTATAGCAAGAAGCAAGAGGAAAAAAACTCTAAGAATACAAGGAACTCATTGATATGGAAAACGGCTCAATACTTCCAGGCACATTTCGTGAGACGTAGAACGCCTTGTTCCAATATCTAATTTGGATTTAATTAATGCTGCTTAAAGATTAAATATACTTAATGTCAGAGGTGTTTTTATTCATGATTAATAACCTAACCAGCACAATGAAGTTGAGACCGTCAGTTTGTTTATTTTGATTCGCACCGACTTCCTCCACCGACATAATTTAGATTATATACAAAATACATTCCGATCTGGTATTCAATATTACCAACACTGAAAATAATTGATCCCTCAATATGTGGCCGTGCAACAAATGCTCTATCCGTCCCAACCAAACCACATTTTAAAAGTCGTGTAAAAGTATACCAGTAACAGCCATCGTTTTAAATAGATCCTAGAATTATAATGGTTGATATCTACGGAAGCTCATTCTCTTAATATAATCAAACAACACATAGCGCACGAAATTGTAACGAACATTATTAGTGATGAAATATCCGAATTATTAATTCTTGCAAATGCACATCCTAAATAAGTTGTTGTATTTTAAGACAAGCACGGGTAAGTAAAGACTAGAAATCTTTAATTACAAAATAGTGTAGTCAGAATTAATGAAGTAACTGAAATAAGCTAATCAGTGTTTAATATTAATGGACACGTTAATCCAGGTGTTTTATGTCAACGATATTAAACAATATTCGCAATCGAGTAGAACAACAGATGGTGAAATGACTGGTTCTCTCATTATGACTAATTAAACAATTACTGGTCTTCCATAAACAGAATCAAACTATGATGCTGCAACAAAAACTACGTCGATCATAGAGATTTACCGATGATGAACTAGATAATGACAAATTAGTAATGATGTAATAAATCCTATATCAGATTAATTGCTTACATAAACATGTTCTTGAGTTTGCTTTGAAACGTAAACATAAGCATGATTGAGGTGTTAGGAATTTCAGTAGTCATTGATATTAAACTCATTGAAATAAAACACAAATCACCGACAACGTAGTTTTATACCGTAGCCTCAGGATTAGTATTATGGTCACCGTCTAATACATTGGTTTGAAGCTTATCTGAGGTTACCGGAATATGAAGGATCTCAATAGTAGGTGGTACAGTATTTACAAAATGTACCACAATACCACTGCGTTATCCACTAGCAAACTCTTCTGGATCTGTAGTAGTATTACTAGACCAAAACGACGAAGTAACTGTTCAAGTAAAACCAGAGGAATAGACACTATTTGATTTACTATATGGTTTCTTGAATTAGTCGCTTAACTAACAGCAGCAAGAAGGGTGAACAGACCAAGATTTCAAACAAAAATTAAACCTCTACGGAGGAAAAGTAACTAGACCGTGTTTTCAAACAAAAATAAAGCCTCCACGGAAAGAGAGTATATAGATCAAATTTTCAAACAAAAATAAAACCTCTACGGAGAAAACCTAATTCAGACAAAATAAAAATAAAATGACAGTTTTGGTTTGAACCGAAGTGTCTGTTAGGTAAAAATCTTAAGACGAAAATTCTTTAGGATGAAAATCGTTTACGGTGTAAATCCTTTTGGATTTCACATACAGACTAATTTGTAAAGTCTCTTCTCCTAGGTCAATCAAATTATTGGACTGGTCAGTGAGTTTAAAATTAATTCTCGTTAATGAATCATTATGACATCGCATGTACACCGGAATTGTTGGATCTTCAATTATTAAAAATCCGGGTAGAGCTTTTGCTGCAAACGAATATTAAATGTATCCTTGCTAGACCTGATTTGATCTTTCGAGATTTATTTGGTAACTTCCATTAATAACATCACATACTAGATTTATTGCAATCACCGAAGATATATTAACATTTTGAGGAGAAATATACCTACCACCATTGTCTGGGTCATTATTATGTTTGAGGATAGTTGTTTGTGGTTGTGTTATACATTTTCCATGCGGCGAGTATTTGTGGGAAGTACTCATCTATGACATCACTGACCGATTTTTTTAATTGGTCTGCATTATACCCGAGGAGTTTAAATGCTGAAATATCCTCTACACGTATTTTATACTTCTCTGCAAAATTTAAGTTCCTATATTTGGTATCTAATACTCCTTTAATAAGTCGTACATTAATCAATTCTATAGCAGATGCAATTTTATTTATTATTTTTGAGTATTTGATAATTGAGAATTTCGACTATAAATCAATAATATGTTCTTGAAAACTCATCAGTAATTTATCTAAATATTTTTCATGTTCGTTATTAAAAACATCAAAATAACTCAAAAAATCACCTTCTAGAACCAAACCTCAGTCTCCTTGTCGCTATTTCCATAACCAATTCCACAATTGGGAATACGAAGCTGAAGCAATATGTAACTTAATTATATAATCGTGTAGTTTATTCCGACTGCATGTGTATATTTTTCTTTGGTGATGATGCTAAGAATCCCTGTAATTGTTGTCGCCGATGACACATAAATTGTGACAACTACAGGTGCCGGTGCTGTTATTGCTGATAATAATATACCCATTCCAGCAATTACACTTGAAACCGGATACACGATAATGTCAGCTCTGGGAATTCGCCTGCGGTATTTTTTGATCTTCGCGGTATACACGTCAATAAGACAAAACCAAATAGCATGCGCGTATCATCGTTTGATAACATTTATGGAACGTGTCTGCAAATATCACAATTAGATTTTAGAGATCGATATCCGATTTATTAATTTTCGTTGGAACATCTTGATTTAACCAGACAGTCCGTCGTTGACATACATTTCCGAGCTCGTATAGCCGCTCCTTCTGCTACTAAGCAATAGCTGTCATACTCAGTGACAAATCAATGCTACTTAAAGATGTTGGTAGACGAATGAGGATAGTTGATGCGCCAGTACAAAACATGTAGTGGCCCAAAAATGCATAGACAATTAGATCAATATTTTATTAAATAAAATGTCATATAGTCATGTTAGTGTTCCTCTGACTCCTGGTCAGATTACAAAGTTGCAATCGGATTCAGCTAATAAATGTGGAATTACAATATCATTAAAACACAATCAGATGTCTGGTGGTCAGAACAAATTATCACTGACAGCTCTTCAGATGAAGCATTTCAATGATGCTAACAAAGATACAAAAGGTGTTCATGTCGCTCTCTCTGCGTCCGCGATCAAAAACATGATACAATCAAGTGGTATATTTCCACTTCTCTCTGCGTAACCAGCGCTAACTGCATCCGCCGCCTCCGCGGAGCTGTTTGTACAGCCGCTAGGATAGCATTAACTCATAGTTGGCTTATATTGGTTGTAGTGTATGATCATTTTATTTAAATGCTATATATCTAATCACATGAATAATTGTCACGGACAATTAGTCACTATGGTAATCAATCACTGTGATAATCATCAACGAGGTCATCGATAAATTCTCGATATACACCAATATCCATGATACCACCTTCAAATAGTCGTCGGCATATATCAGCGACTTCATTAATTATTTCCGTTGAGTTATATCAGGCTCGTTAACCCCTATGCGAGTTTCTAATCGTGTTATGTCGGAGACAATATTATTAAGACATGGAACACAACCAATACCATGTGTTCCAGATGGAGTTACACGCTGAGAAAATCCAGCTGCGAATTTTTCACCAGTTGCACATTGTGAAAAAAAAATTTCTATGTCTAAAAGTTTTAATTTTTCTGGTAGTTGGAAAAATTCAGGATTTGATTGCTCCGTTGTAGATGATTCAACTTTTTCTATTTCAGTCATAAGCTCAGCATATATTTTATCTTTATTTGATACTTTAGTTACACCGGTCATTGCACGATATAATTAATTTTGCCATACTTTTTTTATTCATAGCAGTCCGGTGTGAATGCAAAAACACACATTCACACCGTGCGACAGTGTGAAAGAGAGGTTTTCAGTTCAACGTCGATTATGAAGGCTTGGAGCCCCAATACTAAAACCGGCTATATACTATATAAGCTGACTAATACACGAAAATCATCAAGGGTGTGGGATTTTTACTTTCTTTTTTACTTAATCTGATTATTGACAGAATCTAAACAAATCAAGATTGTTTTCTGACAGATTAAAAAAAATAATAGATCAGAGAACAAATTAAAAGATAATATGTGATTATTCCCATGAGATCATAGAGGGTATTTTAGTAACAACAACAAAAAGAGTTATCTCTGTTACAGGATTAGACACACATTGCTACATGAATTACTTCCCTTTTTATGTTATACACACATTACTACATGAGTTATCTCTCGTGTAACAAAAATGGAATTTAGATGTAGTTTGAAATTTGTGCCCAAATCGCTTTGAAAGTGCTGACTTATATCTATTTTCTGCAACATATCGAACCAAGGGCATACACATGTCACAATACTTGCTGGCGCTATTCATTGATTGAAATGTTTTTTCTTCTTCAGTTTCAGTATTGAGAGATTTAACCGCTCTTTTTTTAATGGATTTACAATATACCAGTTCTCCCCAATGCAGTATTTTGACAAAAGAGTGATAGCTCGTAAATTAATAATTATCAGTAATTATCAAAAACGCCATATTGTTGACAAACCCGACTGTTTTTTCTTCAGCCTGCCGTTTTTTGACTACACCATCACGAGGCGCTTCATATGTGATATACACGTTTATTATTTGTCTAATTGATTATTTGGTTTAATTTTTATTTATTGAGAATCCAGTAATATGGTCTTGAGGTGTTTTTATGATTATGTCAGAATCAGGGACGCTGACAGAATCAGAGTCTTTGATGTCTTTATCATAATAGTGCTTAAGCACCCTGTATCGTTTGCCACCACAATTTAGACATATCTGTGACTTACCTCGTACCCCAACACCACATCGTATACAAGGTTTTGGACTTAAGCTTCCTCGTCGCACATTCTATGAGTGATATCCACATAATTCGTTTCTGCACAATTTGTTACAAACGGTTACTGATCCTATTATAAGCCATTTACTGTGATTCATTATATATAAATTATTTATTTGAATACTTGTTTTAAATATAATATGATCGAGCTTTATGGATTATCCAAAATAAAACCCTGGAAACATGTTAAATTCAATATCGATAAAGTATCCGTAGATGCACCAAATAAGGGTATAATAGGTGATATAAGCAATATTAGGTAAAATCCATGAAGTGCTTAACGAATTTAAGCGCGAAGGAGCATTTCATTGTTGGTCAACATTTCAAAATTGATGGTAGTGTTTATGCTACCATGAACGATAAAAAATCAGCAGAAATAATATCGCATCTTGACCATAGAAAGTATTTTTTTAGAGTGAAATTCATATCCGTTCAGACACAGGAAATTGGATTATACGCGACAAATTTGATCCTGTATTAAAAGAAAATAAAAAGACTGTCACTGTAATTCAGGATTCCAAACCAGGAGTGTTGCCTGGAATTGACAAACCGTATTACGAGACAGCTTATCTTGTGACAGCGATTATTAATGGGATCTATCCAATAAATGACAAACCGAGTGTTGAGAAATTAAAACCTATGAAATTGTCGCGGCTGACTTTGTCATCGCTGACTTTGTCAAGGAGGATAAATTGTGTAGCCTAACGAATTATAGAGCATTTATAAATGCGATGCATGGAAACAAATTAAAAGATCTAAGAGGCAAAAAAAAATAAATGGGCACTAGCAGTCAGAGATAATGGGGCAACAATTCAAAATGTAGCTGAGCTAGAAAAGATATTAAAATTTCCAATAACCGTAGCGACGATAACATAAGTATTCTACGAATCGAAATATAAATCAAGATGGTCTCAGATCAAGATTGTTGATCATACTACATACGCGTGGTCTAACGCTGTAACAATATTTCCACGGGTTAGAACCATAAAATATATACCCGTGGAGTTCTCTAGGGAGAACTCGGGGGGTGGGGATTTGTTTGTTTTTATTCACGTGGAAAGTAAAAACGGTCCTGTATCAGTGTGGTTATTTCAGAGTTTTGATGACGAAGCGGGTAAATTCGATCAATTTCTAAGACCGTACGGCGAAATATACTGAATCTCTTCACGAAGAGATGAGAAAACTTGCTCGTGGTATTTCAACGGATAACGACGAGGAATTACTGAAAAACTGTTTAACAGTCCCGTCAGTTGCAGCTCGTTTTGCGAGAAAGAAACATCTGTGAAAACCAACAAGAGCTTTATTTCGCTCAGGTGTCCAAGCCAGTTGTGTAGAGTATGGTCATAGATTATGGAATACTAAATATGATCCCGAAAGTGTTATTTTGGTTGATATGGTTGCGTGTTATCCAGGGAGTTTTCTCGGGAATGGAGAGTGCGCTGGGTATTTTGGGCATCCCACCCATTCGACGACACGAGTTGCAATTAATAGGCCGCTACCCGATTTTGATCTAACCGGATTCGCTCGTGTAGTATCATTCGAGATCGCCAAAGGATGTCATCCATATTGTTATGTTTGGTGTGGTAGACACATATCTGAAAAAGACTGGGTAACAATAGTGTTATTATGGTATATGATCGATTTTAAAATACTGATATCGCTGACTCTCTCCGAGGCAATTATATCATATCTCGCGCAGACTGAAATTTGGTTACCACAACCCGATAATGTAGATAGTATAATTAACGATTACATAGAAAAATTTCCTTCCCTCGACGAATAAAATATTGTTAAAGCATCCAAGGAGATCTTTGAAGTAAGAAATAAACACGCAAAGGATCTCGGTTGAAGAATAATTGGTAAATTCACCCAGGGTGGAGCATATGATCACAAGCGACATTATTCACAATTAATTCTAGATGATGCTGTATAGGATTTTATAATCGCTGATGCAACATCTATAGGTATATATGTCAATCGTAAAAACGTTTTCTGGTCCGATGGAACAAAATTCGGTACAATTGTTACTTACGTAGATGGAGATTAAGCCCCAGTACACATATCTAAGGGCGTCTATGCTGGCTTATGCATCTATCAATTAGCTATCGATGATAAAATGATTTCCTGAATTTGCGATTAGAGTCGCCACTGATTCATTTTATATAGATATCAAACATAAAGAAACAGTGGGTGAATTTACAAATTCCGACGAGTGTTGGGGATCATGGAGAAAAAATAATAAAATGTTGCGCGATTATTCTAAATCAGCAGATGTTACGATTGAGACCAATTATATAAAAAATAATTATATATCAGAACTATCGAAAACCCCTTAGTTATAAAACCATTTTCTTAAACGTATGGGATGGGTCATAGAATATTACTCGTGTTATCGAATTATTTCGAGGGAAATCAAACATGATAGTGCTCACACCAATTCACAGACTTGCAACAGAGATGAGGGGGGGGGGGTAATGCTTGCATTTATCATAGTTTCTTTCGATGGAGTGGTGACGCATGGACTCCTGATCGAATGGGTGAGAAATATATTCCTGAAATTTATATTTGGGATGAGATATGCACAGTGTCATTAAAGATATTAAAAATGTTTATGGGGTGGTTGTTACCGAAAAATACAGGTGTGATAAAGTATGTCGATCATGGTCAACCACCACCATTTGTCGGTTTGTCTTCGTATGATTGGCTAAATAATTTTGAAAATTATTATGAAAAAATTAATACTGATCATAGATCTCTTGATAAAGAATTAAGTGAGTTAAATAAATTTATTAGATTTCAACCGGATAAAATCCACTGTGAAATAGCGCTTGAAATAATTTCAGAAACATCATTAAATGATTTTTGGGAAGCGTGGAGACCAAACGATTTGATAGTGGCAAGTAGAAAGATAGTCAGAGACACGCTTCAGATGAAGTTATTTGAAACGCACAACGAGAAATTTGCAACACTTCCAGTGCCAATGTGTTATAGGCCTACGAATACACGAAGTTAGAATATAGAAGTTGATATTCCAGGACAGATTGAGAAGGAAATTCTCGTGTTAAATGATATTGTATCGGTTGATATAAGTGTTGTCGAAGATGCATTGCGCGCTGATATATCTCCATGGACGCTAGGATACGCAATGACGATACATTCTTCGCAGTGTTACGTGCTAAGGCCTGAATAAACAGTAACATAGAAACAGTGAAAATAACAAGCTTGTAACAACTTAATAAACACTTTATTGAGTACAAATATTTTTCAGAAAAGAAAAATAAACTTACGGTTTTAAGAATCACTTCCAAAATTAAAAAAAATTAGTTCCAAATAATATCCACTATAGAAATTGCAAAAGTCCTGGTAATAAAAATGTCCAAATAATTCTACGTTCGAATTTCAGTCGAGTATACAATATAGAAAATAATGTCTCTTGATGAAGTCAGTTCTTGTTAATGTAAATCTATGAGCACATATTCTTTTCTAGAAAAATAACAAAATAATTCCTCTTCATCCAAACGAGTTGACACAATTTCCAGTACACGGTAATTACAAATAAGTAAAAAAAAACCACACACAACATAGTATTCTAAAAGACCAAACTTCTACTGAATAACTCGCTCTAAAACATAGTTTATATATCTGTTTCTAAGTAAACAAGGAAGGGTCACGTGATCTTCTAGAAACTATCAGAACAAATTTACGTTCAAAGAATCACGTACACATCTTATGACCCAATTCAAATAGAACGATGTTTAAACAAAAGCTCCATTTTGTCCTTGGAAAAAAAACAATCATTTTAAAAGCTTGTTTACAACTCTGAAACCAGGTCAGAAATGAAGTCAATACCTGGTGTTTACTCTGTAAAGTAGAGATCACCCACTCTTCAATGAACGAATCTTTAAGTTTAAAATGCCAAATTTGAATCTAGCAAACAAACAATAAAAATAAATATAAATGACTTATATTAAATATACGCAACAGCAGGGATTGACTATATCCGTTACGACTGCTTGGATCGTAGATGATTGCATCGAGTGGTCGAATGTAATTTATCTCGCAGTGTCCTGAGTACGAAGAATAAATCAACTTTGAAGAGTTGTTTTTGATGCTAATGATACCACAATCAGTGATATTGTCTGCGATGATATAATAATAAGAAAAATATTCGCTGGTTATAAACAAGAGAATAAAAAAAAATAAACGAGAATTTGCAATTGTTGCTGAATTTATAATTACGCTGAAACAATAACAGAATAATCACTGTGCGAGCTGTAATTGGATAACGCTTTGGCAGTATTCGGATAAAGATCCTCGCCAATTTATCGCAGACAGAAAAATTATCCTCGGGTATCACTTGTAATTGTTCACGTATCAATCCGCGCTGAGGACCAGTGGACTCTAATCTATAGATTGTGGATCTACCCGAGAGAATCTTGTTATGTTAGATATTGTATGTGTTGTGACACTCCAAATAGGATCAGTAGTTCTTTTTTTACCACCTTCAAGTTCATCCGGCCTTTACAAACATCTGACAGTGACAATGCCGAGTATTCGTTGTCTTGAAAACCCATTATGTGGTTTTTGTACGGGTATATACTTTTTTGATCGGAATAATAGGTTTCATATTAATTGTTCGATTAATTTCATTATTTAGCGCAGCTATCACACCTGGTAATCTCTTGACCCGTTTATCCTGGATAAATTCCTTCGCGTAGTGATATCCAAATTGCCGCTCAGCAAGTGTCAGATTAAATCGTTCAACAATTGTCTGATCGCGGTGTATTGCAGTATGTCCTCGTCGTAGCGTGGTATTATGATGCTTCATAGTTGATAGCACTGCACCCTGAAATTGTTTGCCAGGATCAACTTGGAGGCAAACTGGCCACTGCAGAGGACCTTTTCGATAAATTCTTTCACATTCAGAAGCTACTTCAGCTGATAACTTCGTCGTTAATGTTTCATCTTCTTTGTGTCTACTCGCAACATCAAATACGGTTAGCGTATACTTGTATGTGTGTTTATTAACAGTATCATGCGGCAGATATATTATATCAGTTTGATTAACTTCATTAGGCCCGCTGTCATCAAAATGTGCGAAGTTAAATTGTTTAGGTGGTGGTAGATAAATCTTCCATATTGCCTGTTTGGATAACCAATCGGCCCCGATGGTATTTTTCACTTTTGCGGCAAAAGCGAGTTTATCGAGTGCTGATTTACCCCTCCAGTATCCTCTTGGGGAATTACAAATAGATTGTTATTAATTACCAGCACCCAGAATTAATTTACTTTTCATCGCTGGTTTTATCAACCACGAAGCAAATTTTTCTTTGAAGGATTTATCAGTGATAGAATTTAACGCATGAATCAATTTCACATCCATATTGTTTTTAATTACCAGCACCCAGCATTCATTTACTTTTCATCGCCGATTTTATAAACCATGAAGCTAATTTTTCTTTGAAGGATTTATCAGTGATGAATCAATTTCACATCTGCGATATGTCTATGTTGCAGCCTGCTACTTTCATAAGCAACATCATGAGCATGACATGGCTTATTAATAGCATTTATTGGATATTCGCCGGATCGGTGTAGGTCTTGTCCATCAAGTCTGATGTCGGAATCTGGTCCCAGGGCCACAATACTATACCCTGGATGGTGATTTTCTCCTGGATACTTTGCCCATGGCGTCCCGGGTAGTTTTGTCAATTTCGCTGCAATATCATCACATCTTTTGTTTAAAATCATTACCCAATTTCATCGAAACAAATCTAAATTGTTTTGTACCACATTGTCCAACTTACCAGCAAGTGCTGATCTGTTATTGCTTGTTGTAATTGTTGTCAAGTCGTTTGAGCTAGTACGCGTCTTACATTTCACACAATATAGATCCATAATTTATTTATAAGAATATGAATGTAATTGATTTTTTTTTTGCGACAAAAACACAAGAACCCATTAAGCATCAGGGAGTGCTACCAAATTATATTCGCATGATTATAATTTTACCATCTGGAAGTGGCAAGACGCAGTTATTACTTAATTTGAAAACGAGATGTATGAAATGGGATAAACTATATTTGGTAGCCCCGAGAGTAGATGATCAGCGATGTTACGAGGTGTTAAAGGATTTTAACGAGAAAGCAAAATCGGAAATCGATGAGGATATTATTGAATTTATAACCGATATCAAAGAAGCACCGAGTGTTGATTATATTGATGGAAGTATTAAAAATTTAGTCGTATATGATGATGTGATGTTAGATAAACAAGCAAACCCTGCCAGGATATTTTCCAGAGGTAGACATAAAAATTATAATGTGATATATGTTACTTAGAGGTATATACAAATACCAAAAGTGATCAGGGATAACTGTAATATTCTTGCTGTATTTAATGGAGTTGACGAACATACACTACGAAATATTCACCAGACCTGGTGCAGTAGAGATACGGATTATAATCTCTTTAGAAATTTCTTTAGTCATGCTAAGTAGGTCTCACATGGATTTATAACGATACATTTGCATGACCTTAGATCAAAGTATCGTATCGGACTTGATACAATATTTGGTTAAAAATATACCAGTTTCGGTCTCCGTAGAGGTTTTATTTTCGTTTGAAAACTTGGTATTTTTACTTTCTCTTCTTTGAAGTTTTACTTTTGTTTGAAGTCTTGGTCTGTTGACCCTTCTTGCTGCTCTACCACATACATATATAATAAGCTGCCTAATAGACGTGCAATAATTGAAGTACAATCGAGTTCGTGAACGGCAACCAAACTAAACAGTAATGTTGATTAATATACAGCAAAAGTAAATATATATTGCAGACGTGTAATTGTATCTCATAAAATCTTGTACTCCGCGTCTGCTGTTATCGCTAAAAAAGGCGTATTGTTATCAGCAATTATATCACTGGTGTTTCAGATGCAAGAATACCTGCTGGTTTTCTTAACATTATTGCGAACATATATCTAAATGCAGAAAATATAAATTCCATGAGTATATAATAAAGTTGCATAGAGCGACTCCAAAATCAATTTCATTGCTAATATCAAGTCTTAATGATGAAATAATATTAGATATTGAGTTTACAGAAATGATCAAAATTTAACGTGTGGCTTATAAAATAATAACACTATCGTCATCACAAGACTTATTGCAACATATTGTCGTTAGTACATCTGTCAAAAGCAACGATAGCAACAAGTTCGACGAATTCTTAACTTAGCGTCAACTTTCCAACTGCATTCCAGTAAAATGAATTTTACTTGCACAATTACGAGTAGATTATAGATCGCGAAATATAAGATCAAATTCATTCAGTTGATTACAAATCATAAATAGTTTGATATTTGCAAAATCAATCAAACCAGATTGAAATCCCGATTGGCGAATTGTCGATTTTCCAACTATTTGGTATCAAAAGAACAAAGAAATTAATTTCAGCGCAGAATAAAATATATTACCGCAATATAAATCAAAATTAGCTATAACAGTTCATGTTCAGCTTCAATTGAATTCAACTCGTTAGATGATGTTGTAGGTATACGTGAATTATGGATTCGATCCGTAATTAGAAATGCCGGAAGTTCCGCCTGTTTATCAACGAAAATCATAACCAAAGATACCCACATATGTAAATCTCTGTATAAGTTCTTCACAATACAGAAAAGATATTAAGGAAAATGATTTATTCATTACTGTGTTTGGTGATGATAAAATACCAAGTAAGCTTAATTAATGTAGTGTTTCAGATTTTTGTATTACATGTAAAGGAGGAATACATATAAATGTTCTCAAAAGTAGTTACGCCAGAGTTTACACACATATTTGGTAAATTACAAAACGTTTTTGTTAGTATTACACATTATTATTATGATGAATTAAAACAACACATTATCGAAACAGCGCAACATTTAAATCAGATAATAGTAGATGTTGAATATAATAATTGGCGAATTTTAATCAGGTATTAAATATTAAAGAGTATCATAACTTGGAATCTTAACAGTTCACTTCAGATACAATATTTCTTGATCATTATAAAATAACTGAACTAAAGAAATTACTAAACAATAGTATTGATGTGAATTTTTGTAAAGTACTTGAAGCATCAAATCAAGCTCATCACAATATATATATATATATATATATATATATATATATATATATATATATATATATATATATATATATATATATATATATAACGCAGACAAGATAATAAATGTTTTACTTCGGTTTAGTAATTAATATATCCAGACTGTCTAAGATTAGGAATGCTCGTTTTCTTTTATAGTCACTATAACACATATACCGAAAAATTAGAACATTAAGTCATGATGGAAATTCCTGTCATTCTATAGTACGTTAACGTCGGCGAATGTTTCAGAACGTTCTTATTCATTGTGTGATTCTGGAAATTCATGTGATTCTTGAATACGTTTGCGTAGGCGAATATTTCAGAAGATTCTAAAAATTGAGACACGCTGTCGATTAAACTGAGGAAACACTCATATGCAAGTTTATGGGAGAAATAAGGTCATTTTCCATTAGTATTATTTTGGAGAAAACCAATATTAGTAACATTTCCGACTAATGTTTTGGTCGACAGGGCTTGATTACACCATCTCGAGATGGTTCGTAATTAGCGATGATTGGATGCTTGACAAACTCTTTTTGCTTCATTTGGAATACAACTATGATTGATTTAAATCATTTGTGACCTCAGCATTCAAAATCATACGTGATAATGATGCTATAGATGCTACGATGAACGATGAAGAAGTGTCCTGCATGTATGTTGCGAACTTCACAGATCAATAGTGCACAGAAAGTATTTAATATCAGAACACTATATAATTTTATTTCATATATTAACCATCACCGTATTTACCAAGAGGCTTATTGTTTTTAATATCATCATATTCGTCATCAATATAATCCTTGTCGTTCCAGTCAACGTTTTCCTTCATCAACGTCATATTATTACTTCTGTTTAGTTTCCATTCATTATTTGTATTAATATTTTTATTATTACTACCATTGTTAGTGGTAGTAATAGTACTAGCAAACTTATCGTCATTTTGGTTGTCATTGTTATTGTTACCTTAGTTGCCATTGTATTCAGACTTAAAATACATACATGAAGAACTATATACAAATCCCCTCCCAACATGTTTTCCATAGTACTCCACTGGTCAGTATGTCACCATGAAATTCTGAGAGAGTAAAGATGAGGTAACTTTGCTTGTGCGCTTGCTCAACGCACAATGTTTGTCTCTGCTTTATGTATTTGTCAAAGTGTATATATTTGAGCATAAAACGCTTTAAGCGACACAACGTTATTGCTGATTTCTATCGTATTGTTATTATTATTATTATTATTGTTATTATTATTATTATTATTATTATTGTTATAATTATTATTATTATTATTATTATTATTATTATTTTATTATTTCAGTATTTGCATATTTCTACGTCTTCTAAACGTGTTCATAAATCATCAATACAGGATATTGAAGACTATTTCGCTGAAGCTAAAGTAATGCTGAGAGTGAATGTAACTAATATTAGATATAAATAGGTGCCATTTAGAATAACATACAACCTACTTGACAGTACTTAAAACACTTGGCAACCATAACAGTCCATCCGTCTTAATCGAAACACTTTGGTAAAATATAAATAGTGAATTTCAGTGATGTTATTATTCTTCCTATAAAGTGTATATATCAGTAATTTACCTGTCAACTTTGTTTTGAGTATTGTATCAAAAGTGTGGATATTAACGAACATATAGGTTGTTGAACAAACAACGTGAACAACGTTGTCAATATCCTTGCTAAGATTTTGCCTTGTGACCTTCGCACATGCTAATTAACATATTTTCTCTTGCTAAGTGTACCAATTTCATTGCATATGTCCAAGGATAAAACGTGTCAGAGGTGATGGTGACCAGAACAAAACATCGGCGTTGTTTGCTCAAGAACATATATTACGTTTACTTTAATGGATCAAGTCATTACATGGTTGATGATGACCACAGAAAGGGTTCTAAGTAAATTGCATTATTTACATGGCAGATAACATCACATGAAAGTGTTTTCTTGCCGCGAGATATATTTATTGCTTTCGAAGATACTGAACGAAAAAATTCACGAACACATAGTCAAATGATATTTTATAAATTATGTGTATATGAAGTTTCATTAGGGATACAAAGGCATCAAAACCCATCTTACGATGTTATCGAATTTTGATAAAAATCGTGTAGCATGGGGATATTATTGGTTAATGACATTTATGGGACGTAATCATAAAAATATACTGGTTTACAATTATCACAGTTAGAATTATCAAATCTATATCCAATTAATTAATTTTCATTGGAACATCTAGATATAAACATTATAGTTCGTGTGACAATACGAACTGTAGCTACTTACAGAGCAATCGTTGTTATGCTCAGAGATAAACCGATCTTACTTGAAAGTGGTGGTGGAAGAATGAGCGTCGTTGATGAGAACATGTATATAAATCGCTCATGATATTATACTGTTATCTAGGCATGTTAGTGTCAGTTACCGATCAGATAAAAAAAATACAATGAAATCTTGCAAGTCAATGCGGAACAAAAATATCATGATGAAAGATTTGATTTCTACTTGTTGCCAAAGCAAATTAACATTAACCAAGAATCAAATTAAACATTTTAACGAAGCTTTAGAATCAAAGACATAATTTCAAATTTATAATCTCCGACTTCCAATCAAGATTCAATAAAAACATTTTGTATATTTCCATTGCTTGCAACATTGCCAACGTTGATAGCTGCTGAAGCCAGTCACACAAATTGCGTAATCAGCTGCACTTGACGTTTTAAGCCGTGCTGATCAAATGGCTGTTCATAAAATAACTGGATTATGTTTCTAAAAGAGAGGGCGGGAATTAGAGAGGCAATAATCAAAACAAGAGTACTAAATCTTCTTCCATCAATAAGTCGTCTAAGGTGGATAAGTACAAAAATTAAAACAATTAACCATGGAATATATGATCTAGCTGTAGCTCGATATAGACACATCTCACTCAATGGTTTTGGTATGAGTACATATTCTGCCGATCTTTGATGGGACTGCATCCAAATGGTGTGGACGTTGGCATACGATCTGCCGACAGTTGCGCTGGTTATGGCAATGCAAAGGTTAACCTCGTCGTCAATAGTGATGCTCTGTGACTGTGTACTGCCGAGGTAGGTAAAGCGGTTCACCACGTTGATGGTTTGGCCGTTGAAGGTGAAATTGTGCTGAGCATAGGGCATTATAGGGTCCGGTTGGGTTAGTCTTTAGTCTTCCTGGTATTGATAGAATGGTGGTGATACCAAATATTGTGGAAGATCTGGAGAACTTGCCAACGCTGCCTAGAAGGTCGACATCAGAGCTAGGATTTAGGGCGCAGTCATAAAAAAAGAAAAAGGAATCCATGATAGTGTCTTTCATAACCTTTATGTTTGCATGAACATTCCTGTGGTTGAAAATAGTGTTCAAACTGTATGGTACCTGCTGCCGACTACAGCCTCTCTGTCTCTGAAAGCATTAGTTAGAACGGTAGAGAAAACTAGACTGTACAGTGGTGGTGCCAGAACACAACCGGTTTTGAAGACATTGGTTACTTGGGATGACTCAGATGTATCTTCTTTGTCCTGGACTCGTGCCTGGGTCCGTCGAGGGAATTCTGCACCATGGATATACATTTTTTCCGGCACCCATACTGGACCATTACCTTCCACGAGCCCTCTCTGCTGATAGTATTAAATGATTTGTCACGTCGACGTAGATGTGGAAAAGGTCGGTATTTTGCTTTTGACGTTTCATTTGTGAATGCCTTGCATCAAACACCACGTCGATGGTCTCACGTTATTTTCGGAGTCCACATTGGGGTTCTGACGCAAATCCCTGTTAAATGTGCGAAATGAAGCGTTTTAGTAGTATTTTGGTGAGTATCTTTTCTGCTATTGAGAGCAATGATATACCCTGTGGTTGTAACTGGCCTGTTGGATCCATTTGAACTTATAAAGGTGGATTATGGAAGCTTCCTTGAATTTCTGGGGCATTGTCTCTTGCTACCACATCAGTAAAAACAGTTTATGGAGCCTTCCTATCAGGGGTGTGCCCCTTCCTTGTAGACGTCAGCTGGGATGAAGTCTGAACCAGGAGCTTTGTTACTTAAGAGCAGACGTATCGATTTATGTGTCTCGAGGATGGTACAAGGGCCATCCACTGTTTATTTGATTAGTAATTGGGGAGACGACTGATAGGTTTATCGTTGACGGGTGAAGTATCAAAGTGTTTAGCCCATCGTTGATGACTCTTCTCTTTCTCAGTATATACTGTGTTCAGGTCTCAGCTGAGAAAGGGGATGATGCAGAGAATATAGGTCCATAAACTTCTTTCCAGGTACTGTAGAAGTGCTTCATGTAATGGTGTTATGCGTAGCACTGGATCTCATCACTTCTGTTACTCAGCCATGTGTCTCGTATCATAATGCTGTACAGTTATGCGTATCTTGTTCTACTTATCTTTCCTAAAGGTGGACTGTTTTTTGTTGAGGTGTGTTTGAAGGAGGAGGTGTTTCTCCTATTGAAACTGCTTAATCGTGTCGCAGTTATTATCAAACTCTGCTTGAGGCTTTCTGGATGAGGGGTCTAGGATTTTTTGAAGATGTGCTGTAGACAAGCTCTCTGAATGCGTGCAGTCGTTCTCCACATTCTGATTGTTGATAGGAGTGAATTTCAAACTTTCCTCTAGGTCATCTAGAGAGACTGTTTGGTAATGGTGCATTTTACTTTGGTTGTGTTTAGTCGTTCAAAAACCTTCGTATGTTGTGGGTGTTTTTTGTAGTGAATACGGATGTTGAGCTTGGTGTTATCACGGTGGTCTGTACATCAGTAAACGCCGCACAAGTACTTCGTCACACGCACATCCTGCCTTTCCCTTTACTTGACAATGACGTAGTCGATGAGGTGCAAGTTCTTCGAGCGAGGCTGCCTCCATGATGTCTGGTTACGGATAGGGATGTGGAAAACTGTCCTGGAGATCAGCAGTTCATGCTCCGCGCAAGACTGAATTAACGTAAAGGGTTGCTTTTACAGTGACCCACTCCGCGCTTTCCTAGTACTCCAGCCCAGAGATGGTAACTACAGCCTAGTCTTGCACTGACATCAAAAAAGTCCCATTGGAACGTCCGCAATGACAGAGTGAAGATCCTTGAACTTTACCTTCACTGTAACTGGAATGGTCATTGCTGGAGCATGACATATAATAATCGTATGGTGCTTACTTCCAGACAAAATGTAGAGATTCATGGATATAAGTCTGTCGTTTACTACCTTGTGAGGTCCAGCCAATTGGCCAATTAGTGCTGTCTTCACAATGACGACATCTACTTGACGGCGCTCTTCACTTCCTCGGCCGCTCGAATAGAGAGAGTATCCTGGAACCCTTTGCTGAAGGCAGCAATGTGGATGTTGTATATGATGTGTTCCTTTCCTATAAAGGCGGTTCTCATCTTTGCTCATTCCGCATTGACTCTGATCAGTAAAGATTGAGATGATCAATCGTTGTAATATGAACGCTGAAGTAGCTTGCCTGGTAGCCGCTTTTATGCTGGCTAGGGACGTTAAGAGCAGGCAATAGTATGACATCTTTTTTAGCCACTTCATCATGCTTGGAGATGAGGAGTGCATTCCTCAGAATATATCCACGAAGAAATACACAATACTGCTATTCACTTTGCAAGAGAAACAAATGCGTGGAAACATGTCTTAAAGACGTGCCACTAAGCGGATGAGAAATTTAACAACGGCGGATTGTGGAGCACTAAATATAATTCTAAATATATTATCTTAGTAGATATGGCTGAGTGGTCTGCAGGAAGTTTCTTGGAATGGGTGAATGTCTTTTTTAAAACACTTTGGAAATCCAAAATGCGACCAGAGTTGCGATAAACGGACATTTACTTCATTCTGAATTTTCGCGATTACTTTGTATAGAGTCCTTTGAACGTGGTAGACACTTTTCAGCAAAGTAGGTACCTATCGTATTGTTACAAAATATGATCAAGTAATAATGCTATTTCATGATATTAGTGAAGCAATTAACTCACATTCTCCGTATATAGAAGTTTGGCTACCAGAGCAAAATAAATTTTCCGATGATATAACTATGTTGAAAATAAAACCGCTAATATCTTGGCAGAAAGATAAATGTACATCTTCCAAAGGAAGACGATATGATTATACACGACACTATACAACATTAGTTATGGACGATGATGACCTTGATTTCATAATTGCCGATGCACGTAGAGAACTATATTTGTAAGTCACGAACAAACGCTTTATTTGATCTAACGAAACTACCATCGGTATAATAGATCGTTACAATAATGGGTAGTCACTGCAGTTTATTTATTTAAGAATCTCACTGCTTACTTGTTTCGATAAATTTATTATCGATGATAAATTCACAGTTCCTAAAACCGCTATTAGAGTCGCTAGGAATTCACTTTATATCGATAGAAAATATGCAGAATTTCTGAATCGATTTCATTTCAGAAAATAGTTGACCTGACAATTGTCATTTGCTCCGTCAGTCTATAATCCTGTGACTAGACAGAGACATTATCTTAGTGGACTTGGTCGTTCTAGTAACTCAACGCATGGGATCGAATCATTTTGACAGTTTTAAGACGTTACATCATGCACATATGATACATTATTTCGATGAAAACGAGATAAGTAGATTTGTCAACGAATGGGAGAAAAGCACATTCCAAGATCATCATTTTGGAAGAAATATACTCCGTATCTAAAGATGTATTAAAACATTTCATATTCGATTGTTGACACAAATACGAAATTAATCAACCTACAACCGAATAAAGTTCTATGTGCGATAATTCGTGATATAAGTTCAGATGTAAATATTAATGATTTTTTTTATTTTTGGGAGACAGATGATTTGATAGTGAAGTAGAAAGATAGTATGTGATACACTTCAACAATAATAATTTGTCTTACATAAGAAAACAATTTCAAATCAATTATACCAGTATGTTAACGCCGAGAAATACTCGACGTTAATATTTTGCAGTTGATATACCAGGACTCTTGCCAGAATCAAAGAGGAAACAAAATTGGGTGTTAGATGATATTGTTTTAGTTCTTGTCAATAATATTAAGGACATATTAGCTATGAACTAAACTCCATGGACGCTAGGATATGCAATCACAAGTTATTTCATCTCAAGGATTAACCATATCTGATAAATATTGCTTTATTCGTCGATGATAGAATTGAGTGATCACCGTTAGTTTGTTTTGCAATACCTCGACTCAGTTGCAGAGGATTATTATAAATTGTACAGACGCGGCTGCCATCAATAACGATGATGTTAGCGATGATATAGTAAGAAACAATTGCTTAGTTATAAACAAGGTGTCAGCATAACGCGACTGTGATCTTGACGTTGAATTTAACATTAAACAAACGAGAGAATAATCATTGTGCAAGTTGTCACACAATCAGGTTGTGGCAATATTCAAATAATGATCCAAGACAATTTATTATCGATATAATTGGTCAAACGAGCGAAAATGTGATGCCCACCTCTCTTCGATCCGCTAGTTAAGTGAAAACGCTGGTAATCGTGTATCTTCAGGAATTACTTGTAATTGGGCACTTTCAAGTCCACGTTGAGTAGCAGTTTTTGCCACACCGACATTTTATGCAAATAGGATATGTCGCTCTTTTCGCACCACCTTCAAGTTCACTGGGTTCATATAATTATCTTACAGCAACTGCCGAGTACTGGTTGTTTGGAAAATGTTGTCCTTGTATTGGTACATCGTTGTTGTAATTGGGTTACTCCGTTTCATAGAAATATCACGAGTAACCTCATTTTTTAATACAGCTATCACACTTGGTAGTCTTGCATCCAATTAACGAGATCTCGTATATTTAAAAACTATTGCCTTGACATATTGATATCCAAATAACCACTCAGCAAGTATTCAAATAAATCGTTTACCGATTGCCTGATCACGATGAATTGCAGAATGTCTTCGTCTGCGTTTGACCTAGCGTTTTTCCATCACAAATTATATGCACCAAGAAATTCCTTGCCAGGTTCAATCTGTAGTAATAATAATAATAAAAATAATTATAATTAATAATAATAATAATAATAATAATAATAATAATAATAATAATAATAATAATAATAATAATAGTAATATTGACTTTGTATAGCGCATAATCGTTAGAAGCTCTAAGCGCTTTAAAACATCTATAATGGTATGACTACATAAAAACAAAACAAAAACCATGAAATTGTAAAACACAAAATGTTAAAAAATACTTTTAGAACGAAACATACTAAGCATAGTATTTGTAGCCATTGCAAGGGACCTCGTTGATAAATCTTTCCAAAGCTAATAAAACTTTAGCAGCCATTTTAGTTAAAAACATCTCTTTTTTTATATCTACTTTCCTATCATGCTATCCATGTTGCAGGAACATACCGTGTACCATTTACATAAATGGCGTGTTTACTAATAGCTCTTCTACCTGTCAAATGTCCTCCTGGGCTATAATAAAATCGATTCCACTATTTTATAATAATCGGTTAATTTATTAACGGCCTTTAGCAATCTTTAGCAATCGCTGATCTTACCAACCACTTCGCTAATGAGTCTCTAAAATATGTCGTTGTTGTTAATCTTTATCGTATGCTAAATCATGAACGTGACATGCTTGATTAATAACATTTATCTGATACTCTGCAGGATTTTGTTGATCTTGCTCGGCAAGTCGATTATCGTCTAAGGTGTCAGGACCACAATTATTATATCCAGGAAGAAGTTTTATCTGCTAGTTAATTATCCCATGGGGTTTCAAGAAATTTTCCTGATGAAATAGAGATATAATTTCTTTGTCAGAGAGGCAGATTTTTAATTTTGTTCCACACTTGCCTTTTAGTCATTGTTGTTGTTAATCCATTTCCTGGGGCGGATGCTCTGTATCTAACACAATAGAATCCATATGATGTATTATATTTATATAATACGGATGTCATTGATTGCTCAGCGACAAGAAAAAAGGAATCAGTAATGCGTCATCCATCACTACCAAATTATATCCGTCCGGTAAGGATAATTCCGTCTGGAAGTGACAAGACACAATTATTGCATAAATAATAATGATATGGCTCAAGAGGGATAACTTATATTTAGATGCAGCGATATTCCTTAAAGATTGTAAT
The DNA here is from genome assembly GCA_030141615.1 of Unio pictorum. Taxonomy (NCBI): domain Eukaryota; kingdom Metazoa; phylum Mollusca; class Bivalvia; order Unionida; family Unionidae; genus Unio; species Unio pictorum. The sequence continues at coordinate 5,961,185 of JARLTB010000029.1, read as the reverse complement.
GAGAACGAAAAATTATTGTATGAAGAAGGTGAGGATTTATTAAATGTATCAACGGTATTTTTGGAGTAATTGTTTTGTCCACTATGATGTAAAGCTGGACAAAAAATCAAATCCGGCAAGAATTTGTGCTCGAGGGATGCATTAAAAACGAGATGTAATTTATTACAATCAGCGATATACCCATATTCCTAAAGCGCTGAGAGATAACTTGCGTATTTTAGCTGCATTTAATCGAGTCTATACAGATAATTTAAGAAATATATTCATCAAACGCGATGTTCAGGGAATATGGATATAGATATGTTTAAATATTTCTTATCACGATCGCAAGCTACCCCACACGTATTTATAACGATAAATGTACATGATCCTCGATCAAGATATCGCGTAGGTTTTGATACAATTTTGGGTTAAGAAATTGATCTAATACTGCAGGAGAGACGGTTTGACACACTGTTCCTAACTAGCACATTTTGCAATAGAGTAATTGACAATTAAGTTCGTATAATTGCGGTTGTGTTGATAATTTCTCAAAAGATTAGGTTTGTGCCTTGAGGTCATATATGTACATTATGTAAATAGAGACTGAGGTGAATAGCCAAATTTGGCTAATTATACAGCTTTTAAGAGTTTTAGTTATAACAGCCACACATTGAACTTGTACTAAACGCTACTGATGACGCTAACCAAATTTTGGCTAAGCATACATTTATCCAATATTTGGTTTCTACCTAAGAATGTGAAGCGCATAATAATTAAATAAACACAAATGTCAATAATCTGTAAAATAATTAACTGACCCATTGGAGAAACCCTTGTGTGGTTAGAGGCTTCGTTTTGGCGTTATTGATCGTATTTTTTCATTTTCTTAGGAAGTTTTTTTTAAAAACAAAAATACAATTCAAAAACTGGTCTGTGCACCATCCCTGATGCTTAAGATGTTATTAGGCATCTTAGGGGCACTGGCGCTTGTGCCTTCTTCTATATAACTGTAAATATATGTACTTCTAGGAGCTGCTAAAATGTTATAAGGCAACGTATCGGGCCTCAAATAAGTTAATTGTTCTATGTCGTCATCCACTAAACATGCCCTCTTGAGCTTGCTAGACCTTGTTTGACAAGCTAGAGGCTCACATAGGGGGCTGTGTTTCATGTGCTCGCGAATCTTCTAAGATGTCATTAGGCAACTTTGGGGGTCACATGGTGATCACGTATATACATTTTTAAAATTTAAATATATAATTATTATATAATGAAATATGAAAATGTTAATGATATTTTTTGTTGCAATTACAAATTTAAAAATTGAAGGAATGCAATTATCTGATAAACGAAATTCTGAAACATTCTTTTTGATTTCTAATACACACAAGAGCTCAAAACCGCGGGTAGATATACATTACAATCGAATAATACGTGCATTAAACAGATTGAACAAGCTTTTTTGCTTCCTTAGCGGATGATATACAATTAAATATAATGGTGCCTCTCTGTAACGCCGTTGAAAACGTTAGATTAGAACTCTCAGGCAAATACGTGACAACAAAGGGTATAAATACTCGTGTAAGACAGCTAAAAATAATTATTGAAAGTCAAAGAAGTAACCGTTCTGAAAGCGTAGAAAGTGATTATAAGTTTAGTTCGCCCCAGGGTCAGCGAAAAAATCTTAATCGAAAAGTGTATTATTAATCTTCGCGATTTTCATATTCTTGTGAATGATAGTTACAATTTACGAAAGTCGTCCTAACTGCACAATGTTATAAGGTAAATGGTAGTACAAATCACGAACATCGTCTGAATTGCACATTCTGATGGGATGTTTACTAGTAAAATGCACGAAAATCGTATCAGAAAAAGAACACATATAATAAATGTTATATGTTTTGTCAGCTAGAACATTTTACATTGTTCTTCACGATTTGCAAGTCTGTTAGGGTAATTGGTAGTAATAAATCACGGAAATCAGAAATATAATTGTAATAATAGTGACTTTTCGGAAAGTAGTAGTTTAGTTTTCCGACTGACGGTTTAATTGAGGTTTTTTGTAGAGATTCAGTTCTAGATTTTCCTCCCAATAACTCTATTATATGACCGATTTCGGCTGTAAGTTTGAAATGTATTCTAGTCAATAATGAATTATGACATGGAAGATATACCGGATTAGTGGGTTATATTTACAATTCCCGGTGATATATGTCTACCACCACCAAATGGATCATTATTGTGTCTGAAAATAGTTGCTGGCAGCAGTGTTAATCTCCATGTGGAGAGTAATTTAGGAAACAACTCATCGATAATAGCATTAGTTCATTTTCTTAACTAGCGTGCGTTATATCCGGGAAATTTAAATGTCAGTAGATTGACTATTTCTGAAGAAAAAATATTTGGGTCTGTATTTAGAATTGATTACTGATTGAATATCACTTTACTGATACAATGCATGATCATATATAATTTTGGATTGTATTTATTTGATGATTCGATCCTTCGTAGATGTCACATCCAAAAGATACTCGCTAAAACTCAAGCGTAATCATTCGTATTATCGATAAATATCTTTACAAATATTATCGTTTTTATCTTCAAGAGGTGGTGACTAAAACCACGAGATAGTAAAGGCAGCATTGTATGTATCTCCATACCACCTCGCACATTTATTATGCTCGTAAAAAACACCTACTGCATCTATTTGCATCTGACCGAAACACATCCACTACCCTTAACATACTATGATTTAGTTTCATGATGCTAACGATTGTTTCAAGTACAATCACACCGTTTTCGTTCCAGTATTGAATGTGGTACCTTAGGGGCAACTTCAGGCCATCCTACTAAAGTTCTAATTGATGACTGATAAATATCAACGGCACTATCTTCTAAATGTATCTCTATCGCGGCTGATAATGTTTGTTCATGGACTGTTATAGTTATTGTTGGTTCTTTTCCTGTAATATATATATTTCTACGCTGAAATTCGCTCTCATAAGAAACTTTTGATATTCAAAAACATGCGAATCGGGTGTTCCATACGGTTTATTTTTATTTGCAAATACGAGTAAGTTATTTGCCTGTAGACCCCCAATGATTTTGACCGGATGCTTAGTCAACTATAATATACTCGTAATTGAGAAAGTGCAATTTCCATTACTGGAATTGCAGCTAGAACGTTTACGATAAATTTATTTTTAATTTATTTTATATTGATATCATTGTTGTCTATAATGGAGTTGTATTAACTACTATATTTTGTAGTAGTTCTGTCGACATTAATATTACTATTAGTATTTTCTAAATCTGATGTTGCTTCTTCGTAAATCTTAATCATCGTTGTGATTACATTGTCTAATATTATTTCGTCGTTAAGACTCGATGATATCAGCGAAGATATTATGGTGTATTCCACTTTATTATCTACTCCTGTAGTTTACTCTGGCAACAGCAAAAGAAGCTGACACTTAATATACAATTATCAACAATGACTACACGCCTGCTATATTGATTTACTTTTATTGTGTATTCGTCAGTGATATGCTTCAATTTTGTTTGTATTTCACTTACTTTATTGTATCTATACTGTTGCACGTTCATTATTTTATGAGTTTGAATTAATTACAAATTCTGCAAACCATGCAAGTGACGCGGCGAAAGCTAACTGACAACTGCTATGGTCTAATGTTATTGTTTCATTGGATCAAGTTTCTAATATTACACTGACATCATTTTCGCCAGTTTATTCACGTGATGATACATTAAACTGTATAGATGAAAGCACCGTTAATCTGTATATACCTACACCTGATGATGTAACTCGAACGGTATTTTGATGTATCTAGGTAAAAGATCACCAATGTATCGAGTAAATGGTATTGATATTTTGTTTATCTGTCATTTTAACCTTATCAAGTCTTTCAGCGATAGCAGGAATATCACTAACAATTATATCATGTGCGCTCGTTTAATAGTGTCAATACTCGTCTTGATAAAAGAAAGTTCAATGACAACAGTCAACGGAGAACCGATGAAATTATATACGGTTTCATCAATTTTCTAAAATTTCTACGAAGATTTGCAAACCCGTTTACCAGGAACATCATACTCGGCTTGTGACGTTAAAACTGTATTGTCTACCGTGCTGTACGCAATAATTACATGATGTTTTGCTGCCGTATCCTTGTCGGATAGTGGATCTAAAATTACGGCTATTTTATTAAATTTAATGTTGAGTTAGACTGTCCTTGTATCATAGAAGTTTTTTACTCGCGCACGAATATTATCCGATTTAGTTGATATAAGAACACCGGGTTTAAATTTTACATTATCAAATACGGCTATACTGTTTTCGGTTACTTCATTCATTGTAAAGATAATATTCTGCAATGAAAGATTACTCGTTTTAATTTTCCTTGATGATCTTGAAATACAACACTTTCGTTTGGATCTACATTTGCAAGATTTAGTATTTCAGATATTTCATCGTTAATGATATTTGTACATTATCTTTTGATATTCCGTCAGTTTTTGGTTTGGTTTCGAGAGATAACTCCCGTAAATATCTACCATAACACTTTAAGATCTGTTTTAAAAGAGATTACTCGTGTACAACCTAATGAGGTGGTTTGGTTTTGATACAGACGTAAGCACGGCAATTACGTCTCGGCCGCAGAGAGGCTTTGGCTTTCCACCAGACTCACTATTCATAAACAAATCTACGAAGCCGCTAAGAAGAACATCATAAATCATCCCACTGCAGTACTAAGATCACGGAGAGTTCCATCTGCAAAGAGATCTTCGAGATAACTAACAAACTAATGTCAAGGAACAAATGTACACCACTTCAAACAACCTTATTTCCACTAGACCTACCAGACCAATTTGCAAATTTCTTCCATGACAAAGTACAAACCATTAGAGATTCGCTTGACAGAACAATTTCAACTGATTCGTCACCATACAGTTATGATGCAGAATTTCAGCGACAGCTGTTAGGAGCATTTGAACCTGTTTCTATTGATTTAGCACGGACAATCGTGATGAAAAGTGCACCAAAGTCTTGTGAACTTGATCCAATTCCGACATCACTGCTGCTTGAGTGTTTAGACCCAATATTGCCTTCACTAACTGATTCTATTAATATCTCTCTCTCATCAGGGGAATTTCCATCATTTTTCAAAACTGCCATCGTAAAGCCACTGCTGAAGAAACCAACATTGGACCATAACGATTTAAAGAACTACCGCCCAGTTTCTAATTTCACATTCCTATAAAAAATCTTAGAAAAGGTTGTTTATAACTTTACTTGTTTCTCATTTGAATTCAAACAGTCTTTTTAGCAATGTACAGTCTGCATATCGCCCTTGCCACAATACGGATACTACGCTACTGAAAGTATTTAGTGACATTCTCTCTGCTTTGGATAATGGAAATATTACAGTCCTCATTCTCCTGGATTTATTTTCAGCATTTGACACAATAGACCATGATATATTACTTCACCATCGCCAGCATGTATTTGGCATTCAGAATATAGCCTTACAGTGGTTCAAGTCCTACTTAGTGAACAGGACACAAATTATATCTGCAAATGGAATACACTCCAGCCCAGGTGACGTATGTTGTGGTGTTCCACAGGGATCTGTTCTTGGACCTGTTCTCTTCATTCTGTATACTCCGCCGCTCTCAAGTGTCATAGATCATCACCCAGTGTCGAACCAATTGTATGCTGATGACTCCCAAATATACAAGTCTAGCCACTCAACGGAAGTTGATGCTACCGTCCAGACAATAAATATCAGCAACATTAACATTAAATTATCCCAGTCAGTACGGAATCTAGGCGTTACTCTAGACAGTACTCTCACATTGCACCAACATGTCATGAACATATACAAGGCTGCATATCTTGAATTGAAACGCATCAATTCCATTAGTAAATATCTTTCAGCTGATGCCACTAAAACACTTGTGTGTTCATTAATACTTTCAAGTCTGGACTATTGTAACTCAATTATGTCTGGTTCGTCACATTATTTACTCCAGAAACTTCAAAAAGTTCAAAACACAGCTGCACGGATCATCTTTAGAGTACCTCATTCAGAGCACACCTCACCACTGCTCTGTACCCTACATTGGCTATCAATTCGATACAGAATCAAACACAAAATTTGTTCTCTGTGCTTTGTTTCAATGACAGTGTCTAGTGCAATATACTTATCCAGCCTCACCCATGTGTATACACCAGCTAGATCCTTACGCTTTTCTTCTGATAATCGTATACTCGTTGTTCCCAAGGTGAAAACAAAGTCATATCTACAACGTTCCTTTGCACACCTGGGCCCAGCGACGTGGAACGAATTGCCCATTGAAATTAGACACAAAAACACAGTGGTCCCTTTTAAGAGTGCTCTTAAGACTCACCTGTTTCGACTGCAAGGACAAACTTAGCGACCTAATCATGTTTTGTATCTTATATGTTTTCAGCATGTTTTTATGTTTTCCAATTTCATTGTTTTTGTCATTTGTTGTTCTGTAGTGTAGTCATATCATTACTGATGGTGTAAAGCGCTTCGAGCTTGGAATGAATAGGCGCTATACAATTATTATTATTATTATTATTATTATTATAATTATTATTATTATTATTATTATTATTATTATTATTATTATTATTATTATTATATTGGTGGGTCGGTTATTTTCTGTTTGTAATGTTCAATACCAAAACCCTACTTTATGATGATTGATATACTCGATACATCCTTTTAACGTGGCAACGCAGTACCAATCGAAATTAACAATTCCACGAGGATCAATCGTTATGCGGTCCAACGTGTTTCAGGTCCGGTCGAATTATCTAGGTTTATAATACCGGTTTCAATATTTTTTGGTCTGGACAGTAACTGGTTTCGCATAAAAACATTTTTAACTTTTTTATTTTTAATGTTTTATCGATTTAGTGAAAATTTAACATCGGTGTTATTAAATCTTCCCCGGTAGTATCAGACCGTTTCCAGACGAGCAACAACTCCGTGGTAATCTTAGGCTTTTTCCGTAAGAGTAAAGACTCCCCGATAATCTTTAATCTTTTACTTGTGTTTTATCCTTTCGATGTTGATTTCATTAGTTCCATTCCCGCAACTGTCCCGACAGCTCCAAGGGCGGCCGCTTTTGCGACAGTAAGGGCGTGGCTGAACTGAATTCTGCTATTGTCGCGAGAAGTGGAAATATGCCACCTGATTTAGTTATATCTGAAATAGAGCCCACGTATAGAGTAAGTCGGATTCCGGTATTGTCGTTCGTTGAATTTTTTTAAGCTGATCTTCTGCCAGTGACAGCTTATTCTGACCAGCTGCAATGTAACTGTGTTTTAGTGTCACTGTAGTTACGGATTTTTAGTAGTTTTTAGTCTGACCCTGAGTCAGAGTAACATTTATATAGTACAAGTGATATCATTTTCCTAAAAATTTCTTATTGGTACATCAATGACTCTTATTCGTCAAGCAGTTCATTCAAGTAGCATCGATTGATCGCTAAGACTAAGCATACCAGCGATTGCTCTGTAATTATGGACAAGAGAGCAACCGGAAGAGTTACACGAGGTCGGAAGTGCATATCTCCAATAGTAGGTCTGCTTAACCAGTATGTTCCAACGAAAAGTAATAAATCGGATAATATGTTGTAAGATATAGCTGTGATATTTGGAGATCGGTATTTTCATTCTGATCACGTCCTATAAATCTCATTAAGCGATGATATGCATTACTACCTGTATTTCTCCACAATTAAGTAACACATCTTCTGATGGTTCTTGCTGGCCGTGTTTTATTAGCAACACCTCAGAAACAGCAAGTTGATTAAATATCACATGGCTGCGTGTTTGCGAATTTAATTGTAAATAATCTTGCAGCGCAACAAATATACGTCCTGGCTCAGAAACACCTTGTTGTGGTGGTCTATGCCATGTAAATATACCGTTAGTATTACTCTGAATAATATATGATGTTGGTGTTATCTATGATAGTAATGATTTAACACCTGTATCCATAAATGATAATATTTTCTTTTCTTCATGGATTGATGGGGTTATTACTGACATCCACTTTGATAGGTTTGAAAATACTACTTTACGAATGTCTCGTTTTCCTCCTATGATAATTTCGTTTCGTTTGAAGTCATCGAGAATATTGTTATGCCATTAAATAAGACCACTTACCCCAGTGCTTCAAATATCACTTATAGTAGCGCTACCAAGATCATAATGTTATGCTTCTTTTGTTTTTAGTTTATCTCCGTTTACAGAAATCTTTAAACAAGCTGGATCATCGCTACTATAACTACCATTATTATGACGAATTCTATAGATCACATTGCGATAATCATCTTTGTTAAGTCCATGATATTTTTTGTAACATATCTGAAAAATAATTCGAATCATTTGCAGAATATTTAGTTAATTGGTATTCAGCCATTCTTTAATTTTTCATAAATTCCTTTTTCAAATTGATCAGTTAATTTTGAATGGATGGAATAATTACTCTTTATTGTAGTTTCAGCTGTTTTTGTTAGTTTCTTTTTTCTGTTTTATGTCTTGTTGTTTTCGTTCTTCATATTGACCAAACGCATTGTTTACCGCATCGATGAATCCTGTATATGATGAACTTTGTGTGTCGATTTGACTTATGCTAGTTTTAGTATTATCAAACACATACGCCCAGAGTGGATAAAGATTTTCCATATGTCGGTCTCAATATTTTGTTTTCATAAGTAGTAGCAACAGGAGCTGGAGAGCTGGAAACTCATTTGGATCAATTTTAACGATTGCTTTAAATGCATCTTCCATATATTTGTAACGTACGTTTTTGATTATATTTTCGTCAGTTTTTCTTTCTTTTGTAATAGGTTTTGCTAGTTGAGGCATTCGACGAGGACGATCTTGTAAAACACTTGATGATTCTTTACTTTTGTAGCTATTGTTTCAAGAAGAGGAAGAAGAGGTTTAGTTGTTTCACTCACGAGTTTAAATACTTGTGAGGAGCTTTTTTTACAATCAAATTGAGATTCCTGACGTTCTTGTAATTTTCGCCCGACAGAATCACGGACTGGTTGAAATTTCTTAATTGCTTCTAGTCGCTCACAGGCCATACGAGTGGTATACTCTTCTCCAGACATTATTGAAAGAACAATAATTTAATTTACAGCAGCAGAGAGGAGGTGACCTCGAATAAATGTTAACTGGTGAACATCAAGCGTATACCTTTTAAAAAATACCAATTTACAAATTTAGTAACAAAACTATTTAACCGAGTGAGACTATCGGAAGCTAGAGACAGTAGTTTAGCGAATATTTGGTGTTTTGTCCCTTCAGTTTCGTAAGAAACTTAGTTTAGTAAACGGATACTTTTAAAATTAGCTCGGTTCTTCCTCTCTGCTGCTTTTGTATAGTATGGTTTTAGTTTTAATATTAATCAAATGAAATGACCCTAGAACTCTTGATGACGCACTTATGATGGTCTGCATTTAGTGTTATCTTCACTTTGAACCATGTAAAGGACCATCATATTATACTATTATTATTCAAAATAATTCGTCACGAAGAGATAAATCATATGTATCGTATGGTTGGGATTTCCCAACCTTTAAAATGTATGACAGGATCCACAATATTTACAAACATGCAAACAAATGGTTTGCAGACTTTTTCTTTTTTTAATGATAAGGATATATATGTCCTTAAGCCGCCAATCAACATCATCATAGGTGAGAGGCTGATTTATCGGACTAAGCCCATCACACCCCGATAATTAAATGACCAGAACCATACGGTATTTGGATTTGCTATGTTTAAGTTGCATGTTGTATAGTGTGCAATCTAAATCAGTGCAGGATGATAGGGTATTGTTACTACATGGGCTTGGTGGAGAGCTATGTAGTATTGTTACTACATCAGATTTTGAAGAAAACAAACAGTGCTGAGAAATAGGGTATTGTTACTATATCGGTCTGGTTTACAGCTATGTAATATTGTTAATACATCAGGTTATGGGGATCACAAAATCAGTGCTGGGAAATAGGGTATTGTTAATAAAGATGTTTGGGAATTAACCATGTAGTATTCTTACAATAGTCAAATTCACTTAATAAGTTCAAGCAAGCAATTCCTTTTTTATTCTGACAGCCATTATCTATGGATACACGATCAAGCTTACACTGTAAAAACACATTGCTGGCATTAAAGAGAATATTGATATCAAATTTAGTGTTGATACTGAAGCGTAGAATTATCTAGCAACATTAGCATTGGGTTTAGAGGCAGTGACGTTTGGAGTGGAACGCTAACACCCAGAAAAGATGTTTATCAGATAACACCAGTGAACATTTAATACACTTACTACACGAACGACGAAGTATTGAGTAACTTGAGATATTACGTATAGTGCATACCAAAAAAAACAAGTGCTCTTGGAAATCGACTGAAATGTAACATTCTAAGTCTTAATACGTGTACTTAATGCATTCACATTCACTAGAGTTTGTAGATGTAATGTAATTCGTTTCCTTTATTTATTTTCTTTCTAACTGTTTTCTGTGAATATGATCAATTTATAATTCAGTTGTCCACTGGCATTTTTGACTGTTGTCAAAGGTTTCATTATATATCAATTGTAAGATGTAATTTTATTTGTCACCATTACATTATGACAGATAAAACAGTTTTCCAGTTCTTGAGGAACGAATTTGGATGTGTTATATGTTTCAGAAAATTGACATTTATTCCACACATCAAGAACTTAAAAGTTGAATGATTGAAATCACACGATCTTTTAAACGTAGTAGCGCACACTGAGGTGCTAATGGAAATGTAATTTCCAATTTATACAGAACGTATATTTCCTCCAACTGAATGATAGTTGCATTATTATTGGTTCCGATAGGAAGGCATACTTAAACGATTCTTGCTCCAATTCATCATCAAAAAATGGCTCGCTCTGAGATCATTAATAAATCTCCATGTGGAAACCTTCTCGCGGTAATAAATGAACTATCGTTATCACAACACACACACACAATAAATACATAAAGGTATAAACATCAAAAGTTATATTAACTACCAGTTATACAATCAATAAGGCAAGCGTCTTACCTCTTTTTTTCTCTTATGCTTCTAAATTCTTCCTTCTATATAACCCCGTTGACAACATCTCATAACTCAGTGTAATATTACGAAGTTATTATAGGCCCCTAAAAAACGCGATACCACTGTGATTAAAGTATAACCACTAACACGCGCCCCTAACTATGGTCCCAACTAGAGTGTATGAGGTAGTCTAAAAACCAAGACTATCAGGTCCAGCGACACAATGTTGCAACTAAAAAACTCATCATATATGCAAAGGTTATAACCCCAAATTAGATCTTATAAGGTAGTTTCAAACCCAAGACTATCAGGCCCAGCAACACAAGATTGCAACCAAAAATATGATAATTTAGACAATGACCTCAAATTCATACACTATAAAGATAGTTAACCCCAAACTATCAGGCCTTGCAGTAACTTAATTACATCCTTTATTAACTAACAATGCAAAAAGTTGTCATATGGGTTTATATATTCTACACAAAACAGCACAAAGAATTCCAAATTGATAGGGAAAAATACGGAAGCAAATTGACGAGGGAGCAAGGATGTTTAGAGTGAGAATCCAAAACAAGACACCCAAGATGTATACAGGAATCATCGAGTGAGTACAGGGTCAAACAAGACACTCAAGAAGTAAACAGGTACCAACCACAGGAGCAGAGGGATAATCGGCCAATAACAAGTGATCATGGGATTCTACATAAAAAAGTCCTTTTTAGGGCTATTGTCTTTCATTGTCTTAAAACGGTCTTTCACTTTGTTACGGAAACCCTCCTTGACAAGCTCTATCCAAAAAGCCAAACTTGATCATGTTCGGACCCACCGCTCAAAATTAACAATCTAATCCTCTCTAACAGTGGCTACCTTTCAAATGATGTTTAGTCATATCAGCAAAAGAAATTGTTAGGGACATATAATATGTACACTTTTGTACTAGAAGATTGGCATAGATATGAACGTAATTTAATTCTTCAACTACCATTTGATCGGTGGCTTACACAATTTTGGTATAAGAAAATCCACTAGAAAAACTGGATTGAATTTGGAATAAGCGTACGTACTTTAGATTGGTTGATAGGTTGAGTGTGTGATGGGTCTATTCCCACTCACCCAGGTCTAACATTCATATCATTAACCCTTTTTTAAGGGTATGATATGACGACCAAATTAAAAAGCGCACTCTGTGCGCATAAACGCCAGTAAGATGTGGCACCATTCCATCTTCCTGGATAAATTAAATCACTGTCATGTAAATAAATGGGAGTGCACAATAGTGAACATATGACCCTAGTGGCCGGTTTCAATTTAAATCCAAGTATTCATTCATACCGTTATCACATCGTAACTAAATTTTTCTCCCACATTATGCTCTCAAATTAAGATCAACACCTGAAAACATTGCTTTGTCGGCTGATTTCTTGTAATCTAGTTACAAAACCTGATACGAAAACAACTCAATGCCATACCTGCCATTGGCTTTATAATATCCTCAAGCCTTTATAGTAACAAAAATATTCTTTCACAAATTTTGAAAACGTTTGTCTCAGAAACACCACCATGTCTATATAAACAGCTAAACGTACGTTTTGCGCTTCACGATGAAGGGCATTGGGATTAAGTTACTACATATTCCACAACTCTTTTCATGAACTCTTCACCTAAGGTAAAATAATTGCAAGAATATATATATATATATATATATATATATATATATATATATATATATATATATATATATATATATATATATACATATATATATATATATCACATCAAGTAAGAGCGATTTTCACGTAACCAAGGTTATATAGATAATATCATGTAATAGAAAATCAATATTAAGACTTTCAAACAAATTAAGTCAGATGTATATATATATATATATATATATATATATATATATATATATATATATATATATATAACACTTCCTTCAATGTTATATGCTAAATCTGTCCATTACCATATATTAACTTAAGATGATGTTTCAGAAAAACATTAGAAATACTCTTATGAACTATGAACAACGTATATAAAATAATATATTTCTACACAAGTAAAAGTGCATCTGCTACGAATTTTTTTTTAATGTTCCTGATGAGGTTTATATTCCGGATACAACAAACTCCATCCGTTGTTGTTGTTAGCTATGATAGCAATGATTTACCTCCATGATCCATAAATGATAATATTTTTTCTTCCATGGTGATTGATGGAGTCATTACTGGCATCAACAATGATGGTTTTGATATAATGACTTTACCAGCAGCAACACCAGCACCACTCCAGATTGCATCCTTATCACTACCTTTCGCACGAGTGCTACTGTATGCTTCGCTCCATAGATAACTTTTCTAACATTTCTGCAAAATTAGAAAATATGATGTAGAGGAATCGCGCATGAAAATTATCGACGCTGTCCCTGCAATATTGCTGCGCGTGCTTCAAACCCTAAGATGTAATCAGGATAAGTATTTATAAACATATTTTCGATATCAGTATTAGGAGCACCAACATGATCTTTTGGTTGTCTTTTTTCATACTGAACGTTTTCAGCGTGATCAGTAATATCCTTAGAGAACATCATCGATGGACCTTGTTTAATGGATCTTGTTTAATCATCAGAATATCTTGCCAACCCCACTATTGTTATAGCAACATCAACCTCACGCTCTATAGACTCGATTTCTTTTGCATCACTCATATATCTGGCACTCTTAAATAGCGCCATGATACCATTATTGACAAAGCTAACTCGGATATTTGGGTCATTTGCATATGGTGAATCATCATTTTTTGCAGTATCATTTGTTACGAGTTATCCTTCTACTTCGATAAACGTTTCAGAGAGTAAAAATTATTTGCTGGTATCATGGACCTGAAGTTCAATTAATGATCGCATATCCGGTTGTACAGCATGATAGGAATATAATTGATAATCGCGTACAGAATCATTTTTGGGCACTGGGGAATCCATATCGAGCGCTGTATCAGGAGCCGATCTGAACATATTATTATATATTTCTTTATCTAAATCGCGATCTCACTCGCGATTTCAAGCCACTTCCCGCTATCATATTTGCAGTAATATCGGTGTTGTTAATAATCAGGGATATCTTATGTTGCTGGAGAAAAGAAAAATTACTGTCACAGAATCGTATACGAGTGTTTCCATGGATTGATAAAGGATAGGTTTGAAATCGATCATATTGATTCCAATATAAAGGATGGGTTTGTAATCGATCATATTGATTCCAATCCTAAGAACAATTCTTTATGGAATCTACGACCTATAACACAAAATAAAAACACCAAACGAGGAGGGACTGGAAAACACTCGAAAAATGCGAAACCTATGAAATCATTTAATACTGAAAGAGTATTTTAATCAATGAATGAAGCTGGAAAATATTTATATATTTGTAGAGCCTCAGTTCGATATGTTGCAGATAATATCATTAGATCAGCAATTTCGAAGAGAACCGGACATAGAATTCACTTCGAATATACCTAAATTTTGTTTTGTTTTGTATAGGCTATAAGGTGTGAATAAAACCTTAGAGCGAATGGAGTTTATATGTAATCATATCATACAATAAACGGGTAAAAAATGATCCCTAATATTTTTATTATATATATAATATTTCATATAATGAATTACGAAAATATGAATGTCATTACAACTGACATTTCAAATTTGAAAAATAAAGGAATACAATTATCAAATAAATTAGATTGTAATCAGATTATTTCTGAATTTATGATTTTGATGATAGCGCTTAGAATAATAGATATGTACTTGCCAAACAGTATGGGTTGATCAAATCATCTGCGTGTTTATTTCTAACTTCAAGACCCTGCCAATTTACCGTAGACAGAACAGATAGCAGCGTAGGTCATACCAGAGATAATGTGATTCTGCGTGCGTGCGTGCGTGCGTTCGTTCGTGCGTGCGTGCGTGCGTGCGTGCGTGCTTGCGTGAGTACGTATGTAAATTTAATTATCCAGATAAATTTTCAATTAACACATTTTCTTTTATTAACCAGTCGAAGATTATACGTTTTCATTTATTTGGAACGCATCATTTAGCATGCTTGTTGTCTATAATTGCGCATGTTATTGTTCGGCATAACGGCAAAAATAAACGTTTTCTAGCGTAGAAAGGGATGGAAATGATAATCATTAGTGTGACCTGAAGTCTTCATAATAGTTGCAATATTGTGTTGCATTATACGTGAGTGCTTAGAGTTTAGCGATGTGTGCCATAAATCATTATTGGTTAGTATTATAACGTATTATCTCATATAAATCAGATAGACCTTTTTCTGTTATGTCTGTGATATTAATATATACGTGTATGTCAAACTACCTCAAAATACATTGAGAATGAAAATGGTGTGTTTCTCCTATCTAAAATATCACCATTAAAGATCAGCAAGTTAGTATTGTGTGCATTCAAACATATATCTGAACGGCGGACAGTTTATTAATAATTGTCACTTTTTCAAACATATTCTGCATTCTATTTGTATGTCTCATTGCGAGATCAGATAAGCTGCTCAATTGAAAATAAAGTGGGGCATAAGATATATTGCCGATAGGATAACAACTACTTCCGGATAAATGCTACATAGTTACATACATACTCACATATACATTGAACCGCCCAACACAAATATGTAATTGTATAAGTAATTCAACTTTATCCTTTGATCAATGGTATTTGCACTTCCTTCTGTACTTCCGGGAATGTTTCCGATTTATACATATGAAATTTCAGAAATGGGGTCAATCAGTTTCTTGTTAAAACATTGGCTATACTATTGCGAACTATTTTGCTGCACTGGAAATTTGTAGAAACGAGAAGACATTATTGATAAATATGAATATACGTAAACATCTGAAACCTATCTTTTGTTTTCCTCAAAAAGGAAACAATTGATGACTGATGTAAGTCAGTGTAAACAGTCGATCGGTGGAACAATTATAAATAATCACTTGTTGAAATATAAAAACAAAATGTCAAGGACACTATTTGATATGCTCATTTTAGTCAGTACAGGAAACATATCGGTAAACACTTAAATTTTCTCATGTCCCTCCCAAAAATGCTCTCGAATGTTACTTAATAACACACTGTTTTGTTAAATAGTCTTTGTTTGAAGACTAGAAGGATTGTATAAGTTGTAGACAGTACTGTGATTAACACGGCTGTGGTGCTATTCACCGAACACGTATATTCACCATAAACCTAAATACTCACCAGAGACTTCATACAATTGTATGACCGCTGTAGCAGTAAAAGTTATACGTGTGTGTTGCAACGACGGCATTACGTTTTTAATAGAATAACCATGGGACATACTAATTGTTACCGACCTAAGAAAATAATCACAGAAGAGCACTTAAAACGGACGAAGTAGTCATGAAAGATGCGTTACTCATAAAATACAACGGTTTGTGTGATCAAGTATTATATGTGCGTGATTTGTGCAGCAGCAACCGTTGGATGATGTTGCATGGATCAAGATTGCAGCAGTCAGTATATGCACACCAATCCGGAGTGTTGCTGCATATAAACAAATAGTAACCAGTGTGACTGGAAACGGTTGCATTCGTGATTACGCGTCTATGTCAGAACGTCTAAAGGCGGATAAATTAGCCTCAACTAGCCTTTGGAGTAGGTCTGTCTCGATTCTGATGCTCATTTTTTACGGTGTAGTAATCAAAAACAACAGGTCCTTCCTTCTTGCAAACGGTACACGTAGGAAAAGACAAAGATCTATAATCAAGCTTATCAGAAGCTTGAGGTTTAGTTGTGCCAGTTTGAATTATGATGGGCATGTCAAATCTCAAATACTTCGTTTTATAGTGTCTGAATTTGTTGCTGATATGCTTCAGGGACTAACGCATAACTCCTTACAATGTTTTCCTGAATGGCATCATAGCCATCATTTTGGTGAACTGACAGAAATTTAAAATATCGCTAGCTTTACCAGCAATTACACATTGTAATGATGGAGTCCGTTTTCAAATTCCGTAAAAAATAACTTCTCTTTCTCTGAAAATGGGCACTAACCTAATATTTTTTGCAAGCTCAGCACATAAATTTGGATTTGAGGTATGAATTTGCTTTTCACTTCCCAGAGTTTTTTCTCTTAATTTCATTTGATATTTCATCTCTTTCTTTCAATTGCATTTGTGTATATTTCTTTCTTTCATGTCTCTCTCACAACTCTTTCTCAAGTATAACTTCATCTGTTTTTCTTGTAATTAACTTTGTTTTCCTTGTAACTGCATTTAGTGCTTATTTTGCTTTTTCTTCCGCTTGTATTTGTATTTGCTTTTATTCTTTCACATTCTTCTGAAATTTCAGCTTCGTTAACTACACAATCTCATCTTGTATTTTAACTTTAAGTCGTTGACTTTTAGATCAGACTTACTGATGAAAACCAAAGCAATTTCATCAAAAAAATTCTTTTCTACCAAATAATGCAGCAGCATTTTCTAATGTCTTGTTTGGTTAAGTAGACTTAAGCCTCAGAAAGATCATATTTTATGGCATGTTGAATCAATTCAACTTCAAAGTCTGATTGTTCCTGAGTATGGTTGAAAAGCAAGATTTCTACGTTTGATGAATTTTTAGAAAAATCATGACAACTTCACTAAGGATTTTATATATTCGTGCCAACAATTAAATTTTTGAATAACTTTATTAATACACCCAAAAGTGCCATATAGTTAAGATAAATATAGATTAATCAAAGGAAACAAGAGACCGAATCGTACGACCAGTATTACTGCAATATAAAATAAATGAGAATAACACTCAAAATGTTTCAAATGAGCACTTTATATCAATTTTATCTGGCTAGCCTTATCGATACCTGACCGGAATGAAATCGTTTTGTAAGCGTATAGACGTTCTCACTTGCATCACTAAAAAACGTTTTCTCTATGATGTCCATTTTTAATATTTAATAAACAACTATCACATTTCAATGAACATTTCGAGTTCACTAGTGTACATCTCTTATTTTTCCTTAGCGGTGTTGACTGTATATTTTGTCCTTTTGCGAAGAGGACGTGTTAGGACCCTTCTGAATGGCCACATGACATTCGTCTGCGGCAACGACTGGATTTATAAAAATAGTTGCCTTGTCTTCACATACCATCGATCTTTAATCCTTCTTTTGGTAAACAAGATTTTTATTTTCTGCGAGCCTTTACAAAATATTTTTCAACCTAATTTTGTAAACCTTATCTAATATTATAAATTCTTCACTGTAAAAATATTGTAGAATGTAAAACATTCGTTTAATTTGATAAATCGTTTGCAGCTTAAGATGTGACCGTGACATTGTTGCTAATTGACCGTACGGTCTGGTTGTCCATATCTATCTATCTATCTATCTATCTATCTATCTATCTATCTATCTATCTATCTATCTATCTATCTATCCATCCATCCATCCATCCATCCATCTAACTATATATCGATTGATCTGTCTGTCTGCCCGTCCGTCCGTCAGTCTGTCTGTCTGTGTGAAATATACACTTTAGACATTTCATATCAGGTTATAAAACGTAATTTTTTATTACTGGCTGCTACATAGTGAATGTTTCACTTTCTTCGATCACACTGCCTGATGTATTTTCATGATTATTGTATCAGCCAATATTTATATTGAGATCGAATTATCAATCCACCCATAAATAGGGCCACGTTTCATACTGGATTCGTCATAGACCTGATGATAATCTTCAACGGTCTACCATTGTATACCACGAACTTGCATCAGATCACCTCTGCATTATATGCCATCTCGACGTTTCAGTCCATAACACTTCACTTTATTTACTACTAAGAGAAACCTCAGTATGATAAATAAAACCAAACTAATGCATGCCATCCAAGCAAACTTAACAACTTGCTTACCTGCTGCAATATAACAGCTCGATAACTGCTGCGTTCATTGAAGGGAAAAAAAACATGCCACATAAACCAAATTCAGATTATCAATTAAAAAGTGTTTTCCATGATATAGCATTGTTAGGGACCAGCTTCGCACTGCTAAAAGAGACAACCGTAAGGCGGGTATGCTTTAGCTTTCCACCAGACTCACTATACATAAACCAATCTATGAAACCGCTAATAAGAACGTCACATAGTCCATTTAGGCAATTTATCCCAATACAGCACCGGCAAAGATCTCTTCGAGATTACCAACAAACTAATGTCAAGAAAGAAATTTATACGACTTTCATTTGCTTTCTCTCCAGTAGACATTCAGGACATGTTTGTACATTTCTTGCGTTACAAAGTACAAAACATTAAATATAAGCTTGATATCACAATTTCAATTGACTCGTCATTACCAAATAGTAGCGATACTGAACTTCAGCGACAACCGTTAGCAGCATGTAAATCTGTCTCTATGGATGAAGCACAGGCAATCGTGATGAACAGTGTAGCATAGACAGTTGAACTTGATCTAATTCCAACATAACTACTGATTGGGTGCTTAGATTTAATATTAGCATCACTAACTGATGTGTTTAATATATCTCTCTCATCCGGGAAATTCCCAAAATTGCTGATTACCGCGCACTTTTTAAGTTCCCGTTCATATCAAACATCTTAGATAAATTAGAATGCATATCAACTGAGTTCAAACAGTCTTTTTAGTAATTTACAGTCTGCATATAACTCTTGCAAAAGTAATGAAGGTACTATTCAAATTGTATCTGCAAATGGAATACATTTCAGACCAATCAATATAGGTTGGGATGTTCTACAGGGGTCTGTTCTTGGACATGCACGTTGCTTTCTATACGCTCGGCCTTCCGTCAAGTGTAATATATATATATATATATATATATATATATATAATCATTCAGTGTGTCACCAACTGTACGCAGATGGCACTCATACATGCAAATCTAACCACTCAACTGATGTTAATGCTACCATCCAAGGAGTAGAGAGGTGCATTTCTGATGTGAAATCATGGATGACATGCAACAATGTAACAAGCTGCAGATGAATGATGATAAAACCAAGGCCATTCTGATCGCAGCACAAGGAATATCTCATTCAGATGCTTTACCTTAAAAAATAAATATTAGCAGCAGCAATATTAAATTCACACAGTCAGTACGAACTATAAGTGTTACTCTAGAGAGTATTCTCGCATTTAACTAACATGTCATGAACATATGCAAGTCTGCATATCTTGAGCTGAGACGCATCAGCTTCATTAGAATTCTGTTTCATTTTTTGCAACTAAAACATTTGTGTTAGTAGTTCAAGACAGGACAATTTTAACTCAGTTAGGTTTAATTCATCTCAGTATCTACTCCTGAAGCTTAAAAAAAACAATCAAACGACAGCTGTTCGGATCATCATTATAGCACCACGTTCTGCGCATACCTCACCGCTTCTCTACACTCACAGTCCATTCCATAAAGAATCCCATACAAAATTTGTTCTCCTCGCTACGTTTCACTGACGGACTCCAGTCCAACATACCTATCCGGCCTCACCCATGTGTACACACCAGGAATCTGCATACTCTCCTCTTCTAACAATCGTATACTCATTAGTCCACACTATGAAAACGAAGTCACATGGGCAACGTTCTTTTGCATAGCAGGAATCAGCAACGTGGAATAAATTGCCCATGGATATTAGATACAAAGATACAGTGATTACTTTCAAGAGTGCTTTGCCGAAAGCAAGAATAAACTTAAAGACCTAATAATGTTATGTACAAAATTTTGTATGTTTTCTAGTTTCATAATGTTTTTTGTGTGTTTTGTTGTTTGTAATCATATCATTATATATGGTGAAAAGCGCTAAGAGTTTCTAAAGATTTGGACCCATACAAAGTCCTCATTATTATTGCGAAAAATCGATATGATACATTCCACCTGTACAACACTTTGATTTGTATTGTCTCCCTTGAAACACACCCTAGCTTGAACACACAGAGATAGTGATGTCAGTTCATCGATACTATTGTGTGCATCTAACGCGGTAGCCTCTGACTGCAATATGCAATAATATTCATCTTAAAGTACTTTGACTCTCCACTATGAGACGGGTGATAAACATAGAAAACGTGGCCTGAGCTAATACCCAAGCAGCCCGGTATCATTATGTTTTTCTACCAATCTTTGTTCATTAGTGTACGGACACATACAAAACCATGCCAGAATGGTTCGGTGTCTAAGCTGCATATATGTACTCATCAAGCAATATGTAATAGATAACCATGGCGTTTTTATAAGACAGAAATTGCGAATGCCACAGAGCAAGATCATTCATGAGGTGCATGACACGTCTATTTACGTTCTTTTGTGTGAAACAGTTGAAACATATAACGAAAACATTGTACAACGAAATCATAATGCATACGGTGCTGACGATAAAGTTGTCGGATTTATCAAACTGCAGCCGCGGTCAGGATATGTTCTCTCAGGAGATAATAATGAAGAAACTATTGAGCGTCGCGGTTGAGAAGGGATTCTTTTCCAGCAATCATCACAGAGGACATATGTGCGACGATTTTAACTACACCCCAACCCGCGACACCCTGACAATGTCGATGTGGACTCGCCTGGGGTTCAGATGCCAAGCTCAAGCTCGGTTTGCAAACTTGTGTAAAAATACCTAGTCTGGAATGTTTATAGGGAAAAAAATTGGCCCAGGACTGGAGCTAGTGATATATTAGTGTTTTTTTTTCCGCAAATGCCAATATAGTACTACGTTTTATTCTTATTATTGATGCATTTTTGTCTGTTATTTTATTGTCATATGGTTGGTTACTGGTGAATAAATCTTTTGAGGAAGAATAATATTTTGCATAAAATTTCATCTAGAAAAGAATTCAATTATATATTACTGGTATTTAACGTTCGTAAACTTTACATACCTTACCTATAGCAAATTTAGCGACTACAACAGTATAATTTCCCACCATTCTCTTCCATTTACATCCCTGTGAAAAGACTCATTCTATTACTTATCATAAGATTGTAAAAATTTCCATTATTTCTTGACCTTATGATGCAAAATTTTAGACTATTTATAGGAATGCAGTATCATCTCAGAAAATGAGACAAAGACTAAGTTCAAAGAAAAAATAAAAGGGCCAGCTTGTCACTAAGAACTGAATCCGTATGATATACAAACAACCATGATAAACAAACTTGTGTGCATATCAACGTTACATTATCATTGTATTCATGCCTATAATCGGATGCAAAGGTCATTATTCAACAGCATGAATTGTGCAGTTTTATGAAGAGATTAAATGGATTTAAATTTTGTCAAATGTTTTGCTTTTTCCCTGTCTGTGATGTCTTGCAATATAGAATGCCCCAATGTTACAATGGCGATCTCCAATATCAGTTGTGTTCTCTACAGTGTCCACCGATTTAATATCTAATCTTCCTTATTTGAAATATGAATTAGAGTTTTTACGGTGAAATGCAAGCATCCATATAAGAAGGACAAAAGTACCTCATATTTTCTTACCAGCAAATAAATTACCTTAGAGGTTGATGAGTCACTGTGGTAAACATAATC
This sequence comes from Unio pictorum, assembly GCA_030141615.1. Lineage (NCBI taxonomy): Eukaryota > Metazoa > Mollusca > Bivalvia > Unionida > Unionidae > Unio > Unio pictorum. The sequence continues at coordinate 5,938,458 of JARLTB010000029.1, read as the reverse complement.
TGTCATGTACAGATTAGCTAAAGTAGACTTGCCAATTCATGCTCTTACACAAGCACACCTAGGAAGAAAACCAAAAAGCCATTTCTATCTGAAATCACTCCAACGCAAAGCAGACAGTATTAAATTGCACCAATGGTTTCTCTGTATAATACCGCCTTCGTGATTTTGTGATGGAGAACGATGAATAAATGAATATATGCTGTATTATAATATTCGCGATTGCGGATGAAGTTTGAGAGGAAAACACCTGTAGTGCAATATAATTACTAGTTTAGTATCCATGCCATGTCATACATACATACATACATACATACATACATGCATACATGCATACATGCATACATACATGCATGCATGCATACATACATACATACATACATACATACATACATACATACATACATACATACATACATACATACATACATACATACATACATACATACATACATACATACATACATACATACATACATCTTCTTCTTGGTAGTCTCTCGAGTCGAGGAAGACAAGTGCACTTTCCTTCAACAGTGGACGCGCATGTGACTCCGGAGTCCGAATTCCGATACACACATGCGATTGCAGGTGGGGCATGGGACACCAGTGGTTGTTGGTATCTGGAATACATTTCTGTGGCGTCTCTCACGGGTTGCAGCAAGACGCTGGCGACGGTCAGCCTCAAAGGTGGAACAGGCTTTTCTGGTCAGGGATCGCCAATGCTTTCTGTCTGAGGCAGCGAGCTCGAGCTGGCGTGGATGAAGGTCTGCCCACTTGATGTTTGTCTTGAGGTTGTCTTTGTACCTCTTGTGAGGGCGGCCTTGGTTTCGGTTCCCAAGGGATAGCTCGCCATAGAACAACTGCTTTGGGATTCTGCTTTGATCCATGCGGATGACATGGCCAGTCCATCGAAGCTGGGCCTGGATTATTTTGGCTTCGATGCTTGTTGTGTTGGCTCTATCAAGGACATCCATGCTGGTGATTCGGTCCTGCCACTTAATCCGCATCATGGATCTCAGGGAGCGCTGGTGGAATTGTTCTAACTGACTGATGTGCCTTCTGTAGAGTGTCCACGTTTCACAGCCATATAATAGAGACGTGGGAACAACTGCATTGTACACCTTCAGCTTTGTTGACAGACGTATGTCCTTGTGCTGCAAGACCTTGGTTCGTAGTCGTCCTAGTGCTTGACTGGCTTTTTGGGTCCTCGCAGTGATCTCTTTGTCCAGAGAGCCATCACTAGATATTGTGCTGCCAAGGTATTTGAAACTGTCCACATTCTTCAGCTGCATGTCGCCAATGGTGATACAGGGTTGCAAATGGACAGTGTTTGGGGCGGGCTGGAAGATGACTTCTGTCTTTCCTAGACTAATTGTGAGTACAAATAGTTTGGAGGCTTCAGAGAATCTGTCCACGATTGCTTGTAGGTGAGTCTCTTCATGGGCCATGAGGGCGCAGTCATCTGCAAAGAGTGCATCAATGATGAGTCTTTCTAGTGTCTTGGTTTTTGCAGCTAGGCGAATACTTGCTCGCATCTTGCTAAACAGGCTTATTGCAGCAGTGTCAGAAAATAACCTCCCTGAGTCTCAGTGTGGTTTTCGCCCAGACCGCAGCACCGGTGACATGATCTTCACAGTGAGACAAGTCCAAGAGAAGTGCCTTGAGCAGAACATGAATCTATACGCTGTCTTCGTGGATCTGACAAAGGCTTTCGATACAGTCAACAGAGATGCACTGTGGGTAGTACTCAAGAAACTTGGTTGTCCTCAGAAGTTTACCAACCTCATCCGGCTCCTCCACATTGACATGAATGGAGATATTCTCTCAGACGGTGAACCCTAAGAGAAATTCCCCATATATAATGGTGTCAAACAGGGTTGTGTACTCGCTCCAGTACTCTTCAACCTCTTCTTCACACAGGTACTACTCCATGCCATACGGGACATTGACACTGGCATCTACATTAGGTATCGCCTGGATGGATCAGTGTTTGATCTCCGTCGCCTAGCTGCAAAAACATACATAAATACATACATACATACATACATACATACATACATACATACATACATACATACATACATACATACATACATACATACATACATACATACATACATACATACATACATACATACAGACAGACAGACAGACAGACAGACAGACAGATAGACAGACAGACATACATCAGTTTATTTTTACTATTTTGGATATAATATTGCAAACTTTTTTGCTAAACTGTGGAAGTTTGTAGAGAACAGAAGGAATTATTTATATATCAGCATACGCATAAACATTTGAAAACTATCTATGCTTTCCTCAACATGAAGTTATAGATGACTGATTTCATTCAGTGTAAATAGGCGAACTGTGGAGCAAATATACATAGTAATTTCTGACTATAGAGTACCAATATTTACAGGAAAGTTTCCGATAAGATCATTTTAGTCAATACAGTAAACCTTTCATTAACCACTTAAATATATATCGACTAATACAGTTCTGGTACATGTGGTTAAGTATTATTTAGTACTCTCTTTTTTAAGAAACATGTATTTGTGCATTTAAATAACAAAGTATTAAAAATACGTACATACGAATATCCTTATGTATGTTTATGCGTATGTAGGTAAGTAGGTAGGTAGGTAGGTATGTAGGTAGGTAGGTAGGTAGGTATGTAGGTATGTAGCTAGGTAGGTAGGTAAGTAGGTAGGTAGGTGTGTGTGTATATGTATGTATGTATGCATGTATGTATGTATGTATGTATGTATGTATGTATGTATGTATGTATGTATGTATGTATGTATGTATGTATGTATGTATGTATGTATGTATGTATGTATGTATGTATGTATGTATGTATGTCACTGCATTGATTATATTCACCATGGAGTTGACGCAATCGGTCTTGAAACAAAATTGGTTCTGAACCTGGAACACGATCATTTTCTTCATTTCGACAATCGCCAACAATGTATTAAATTTAATCAATTCTTTTAACATTAAATGTTCAGTCCAGAAAACGTGGCGTTTCAAGAATAGCAACGAAAGACACCCTAAATACAAAGATATTTCTGCTTAAAAAATAAGCGTTGGTGAAAGCCATTTGTTACAAATAGTTGTTACTACAAATAAAGAATTAACATTATGAGTTTCCCAAAGATATCATCTTGATATATATTAAAAGTGAATGGAATTGTTTCTGAGCAATTTCTGAAAGGAGCATTTTTACAGAAAGTCAGGTAAATGAGTAATTAATGTGCAATTGCTCTGTTCCTTTGTGCTGAAAAGGAAGCTAAAGTTTATCAGTTCAGGCCTTCTATAGGTTTCATTTTACTGTTTATGATTTTGCAATGTGAGCACTGCTCAAAAATCAGAAAATTGCATATATTCAGTTTGAATATCTGACTGAACTTAGTAAATGTTAGACGGCCTCTTCACTTCTCGAAATGTTTATTCCACTTCCAAAGGTTATTACAAAAACTGCTATCCCTTGTGAAGTCTATTAATAGTTTATCTTTATGTGTTTATTTCATCATAATGAGTGGTATATATGTTTCAAGAGCAGAAAAATGTCTTTATTTGGCTTTCGCTGTTTCGTTTTTAATATATCAAACAAATTCAGAAGTAATATTATGTATTTAGAATATGCGTTTATTATGTTTGAAAAAATTGTTTTTCTTTTGCTAAACTAGATTTTTAACTTTTGATATGAGTTTGTTTTAGAATAGTATAATTCTAATTAACGTCTTAGTTGTATTAATATATTAATAAATGACCCTATGCAAAAAAAGTTTTAAAAAATCAGTTGGAAAAGAAATTGACAGCATAAGCTCTTTTAACAAAAAGATGGTAGCATTTAATGGATTAGAATATTGAACATCAAATGTTACGACTTTTACGGATATAAGCAAATTTAATTTGTAAGCGACAAATACAATTATGGAACAGTGTAGTGCGCCATTAAAAAAGATATAGATATTAATATTTTTTGGTGATATTAAGTGGGAGATGGAATTATTAACTTCTAGATATCCTTTCAGGTATTAGTAATAAAACAAATTCAGAAGACATAATTTTACCAAGAACATATTTGCAATGGCCATCGGCTTGTTTACCGAGGAAGTTTAGGTTCGTAAGTTGAACGGCATAATTGGATTGAACATAGCAAAATATACAGAAGACGACATTTGTCGGGGATCTTAAAATTACGTATTGTATTTGTAGTACCTTATTACATGTCCACATGCAAAGACTTATACGAAAAGAAGTAAGAAACATTGCTATTTTTAACTGAAAAGATGATAGAGTAGTTAATCAGAACAAGATTGAACGGAACAACAAGATATGACTAGTACGGATATAAGTAAAGTCCATTCTGATCCACAAATTCAAATTGTGGAAGAATGAATTGCCCCCGTAGACAAGACACATATATACCTACATGATTACATACATACATACATACATACATACATACATACATAGATACATACATACATACATACATACATACATACATACATACATACATACATACATACATACATACATACATACATACATACATACATACATACACTGATGAATTGGGCTATTCCATGGAAAACAGCTAAGAAACTGAGAGTAATAATGTTTAAGAGTCATATATACATGAATAGAGGTGACAGACATAAAAATGGAGTTATTGGCTTTCACATTTATTCAAGTATTAGTTTAATTGTTTCGAAATATATCAATATTCCTCGGCTACATTTGTAACGGCCATGTGCTTTTTACCAAAGAAGATTAGGTTCATAAGTTTAACGATATCTTGCTATAACTGAACCCTAATTATATTGGAGATAACATCAATCGGACATGTGAAAAATCTGCTTTTAAATATAAATAGTTGTTTTAGTTTATGGAATCTACTGCTTTATCATCCTAACTAGCAATGTAAAGTTTCCAATGATCCTCAGTAAATAAAATTGATTGATCGATTGTAATTTTACGACGCACCAACACCGGTATGCTAGTTATGGCTATACAAAATATTATATGTATAATTATTTAATTTTTTTAAAAAGGTTTCATGACGAGCAGCGATATCAAAATCAAAAAGTTGTATTAAAACGGTAAAATGGTAAGGCTAATATATAAAGCTTCCAGATCAACGTGGTTCGTAAATGGTATGATATTACAAACAGATTAAACAAAATTAACGGACGGTATATTCATTTGTAGGAAGCAGTCCATTTTGCTAGGATTGGCTTAAAAATTCTTTAATACTGTGTTTAAAATCAGAATACCATATTTTACAATCATAAGGTTCCTAGGATAACAAACAGTATGCTGTATTGAGGGATGCACTCAACTCATTTTAAAACTGGATGTGTTGTTAATAATGGCTGCTCTATTTGTCTATTGTGTTGTGACTGAAGTAATAATAAAGAAACGGTGTAGATGATGCTGTTGAAACTAAGTTGGTTGTTCATTTTCAGAGCCAACGTTATCCTTTTGACTTTAGCTGAACAAATAGATAAGCCATTGTGTTAGCTAAGTTATGCTGTGTGTTATTTACTAACAAAGGATGCAGCAGCTTTTTCCTGATTTATCTACCAATATACATTCTTGTATAGATTTTAAATTTGGTGAGGAGTTTATGATACGAGTGGTGGTGGAGGGAAGGGTTTGTCTTGGACTTATTTCCATTGTGTAACTTGAAACGTACTTTTGGTTTAACCAGCAAGGGAGATGGAAGACCTATGATTGTTAGAAAGATCAGTTTGGTATTGTCAACGATGGATGACATTGTAATGCCGAAGGATGGTATGCCGTTTTGGTATTTTTGTCCTTAAAGGTTGTGTGTTTGGAGTGAAAAACAGCAGAATCAAGTGGGGTTGATCTTAACGTAACAGATCATAATGTGCGAACATAATTTCTCTTCGATGAAATAAAGATGGATCGTTCAGTTCAGCGAGGATAGTTTTCACACAGGGAGGTCTTAAATGCTCCTAGATCAAGTCATTTTCCTTTATAAATAGGATCAATCATGTTCAATTATGAATTTTTGACTGTTCCATAAATAACGCAACATTTGTTCAGTTGGGAGCAAATAAACGTTCTATATACATTTCCAATGACGTTGTTATCCTTAGCCCATTTAGTATGCACCAATAGTTGAAGTAGATCTAGATATTTCAAGCATTTAGCTTTTAAGTTCTTAATGTGTGAAATAAAAGTCATTTTGCCGTCGAAGATAATACCCCTACGTCATTGCTTCCTCAACAACATGGATAGTTGCTCGGTTCAGCGTGAGTTAACGTTCATTTTGATGTCATCGTTACTGACACAACTGCAGGCATACCGTGTTTGATTTCTAAAATTTTAACCGTTAGCAATTTGGAAGCTTGTTGACCATTGGTTGTAATTGTCTTTCATTTAATTGCATGTGTTTTGAGCCTATTCGTGTATTGAACATATGAAATGAAAGAGGGATGAATGTCTTATGGATCCAGATCGTGCAGGTCATTTTGTATCCGTACGTCCATTTTGGCTAACATGTCTTTTTGATAATTTGCTTGATATTTTTGTCTGACCTCTTTAATCACATTGAACAAGAAGTCAACCCGAGTTGAATGTTCTAATATCGTTTGGTGTGCCGTGTGACCCGTAATAGTTTTTTTTAAATCTCAAACAGAGACAGTGCGGCAAGCGCTTTGCTAGCATCTGTAGATTGTATAACGGTGTAGCGTAGAAATTATCTTCAGATTTGTCGAGATTTGTTCAATCTTGACCACAAGTCTATAATAAAAAGCAGTTGTATTGCATTGTACGGCCTCTGCTCAACTACCTTGATCCTTTCCTCCATTGACATGGGATGCAATACACGGAAAACAGGGTGCCTCTACTTAATCGGCTCTCACGACACGTAGTTAGGACATGTTGGGCCTATTATGCACTAGCGGTCCTGCAGAGGGTAAGTAATTACAGTATATAAAAAATAACAATGTCATCGGAGAAAAACAATTGTATTGACATAAGATAGACTGAATAATAACATATATTTGTACAGACAATGGTAGCCCCCCCACCACCACGGAATCTAAAGAAAGATAAATATGTAGACATAGAAAAATGTTCCAGTAGTATGGTTACGTCAATTGGCTTGTCAGAAAAAAATAATAAATTTGAAACATGCAAATGGTTGCACTTCTAGGCAAGCCTTTAAGACGTCTTATAAAAGTTAATATGTTGAAGGGGAGGCAATAAAGTTTCAAAGTTCTAAATTGATACCTGCAAAGGGTTACTCTGGGTGTTTGGTCATTTGTGTGTTAAATATATTTTCATGGTAAACATAACAATTCATTTGTTAATAAAAAGCGCATACTCATGTTAGACTTATTGATATTATATTTTCAACATCGAAGCCTAAAATTAATTTCCACTATTTACCTCAGGTGACGCCTAATGTTTTTAGATCATTGCCCTGAAAAACACACTTTCACTCATACACACATTTGCTGTTATAAAATGGTAAATAAACTATGAACATCCAACTATATCTTAAATATATATTCAAAAATTACAATGAAAAGTATGGGGAAGTTGAGGAAGATACCATACACCCGTACCATGATAATATTTGCCTATATCATCAGAAATACCAAAATCGATACAGAAAAAGGTCTCAGCAAATAGCGATTTGTACTGGTATTGTTTGGAAACTGAAATACATCATGTCAGATTGAATAGCTAACACCCGTTTACAGTTACAATACTGGATTTCCCGTTTTGTTCTATAAATAGTTGTTTTGGTTATTACATAATTGTATATTTCCCATTATAATACTTGATTCCTCTCCTCTCGAAATGTACTACGGATATGATGGATTATCTGGCGTAATTAGTTTTGTTTTATACAGAATAAGATGCCTTGTTAAATAAATAATAAAGAAAATGTTATACTCAGTTCAAGATATCACTACTGCTTTAAAATAGTCATTGGAAACAGACAAATACAGTAATTCTTTAATAAGCAATCAGGTCTTTGCTTCATACCAGTTGTTGAAAATTATAAAATCATCGAGGAAAGCATTACAATTGTCTAGACCAGAGTTGATCATAGTAATGAGCATCATTCCCTCTAAGCGAATGGTAGATGTGCGCGCAATGCTCGCTGCTTGGTGCATACATTAGGGAGACGAACAAACCTTAATGTTGGATTGACAATTCAGCTTCGCGGGGATGTATGAGCAGCTTAGAGAGAACGTTGGTCATGAGAAGTTGAAAGCAAAAACTTGGCAAGATATTACATCCCAAACAGATTTACATTATGTTGGGAATGTCTATCTGAAGTCAGTTGTGTCCAATTTCTTTTTCTGTCCGTTTGTGAAATTGGAAAAGACTCCATTTTGAAGGGCAAATTTGGTAACATACTTGGAGTTTCAGATGTTCTCAATAGTCATTGTTTCTTGGTAATATGAAGAAAGACCCCATATTCATTTTTAATGGACAGTATGAACTCATGCTTCGTCAAATATTGAAGTCATTTGTTCAAGTATTCCTGTTTGAGATTGTTCATCACGTACGGATGTTGCCTCTCTAGCAAATTCAATAGGTGTTTATTCATTTTTTTTGATAGTTTCTGAACTTTTTCTGATAAGCTTCAGGGACTAACCCATAACCCTTTAAAATGGATTCCTTAACCGCATCATAGTCATTGTATTGGTTAATCGAAAGTGAATTGGAAATATAAATAGCATTACAAAGGGCTACAAATTATCATAACTGTTATCATGGCAATTTCAAGTTTTCTGCAACGTTTTCAAAACGGGTTCATTAATTGTCTACTTCTTTTTCTCTGAAAGCGGGCACTAACCTAATATTTTGTACAAGATCAAAACAAATTTGGATTTAAAGTATAAACTTGCTTACCACTTGGCAGGTCCATTTCGTTTAATTTAAATTGATATTCACTAACTTTGTTCAAACTACATTTGCTTTTCGTTCTAACGTTCATGTCTCTATCTTCTCTTTATCTAACGATAACTGTATTTCTTTTTTGTAGTTACATTTGTTTTAGTGTAACTGCATTTGTTTACTTTCTCATTTTCTTCTACCTAAGGTTGTATTTGTTTTTCTTCCTTCGCTTTATGATAATCGAGCTTAGTTAACTACAATCCGTTATTGTATTTTAATTTTAATACTTCCATTTTAAGATTAGGACTGATACTTTGATCTAAAGAAATCTTTCTACCAAATATTGGACCAGTATCTTTTTATATCTTCTTTCGTTAAGGACTCCTTTACCTCAGGAAAATCATATTTTTTGGCAATTTGAATCAATGCATCTATTTAAAAAATTCAATTTGTTCCAACGTAGGATTTAAAAGAAAGATTTACACTTGTGATGACATTTTAGAAAACGTTTGTCTATTTCACATCTGATTTTAAAAACATTAGGGGAATTTTTAAATTTCAAGAAAAGTGAAATAGTTTAGTGCATATTAAAATATTTAAGCCAATAGAAAAAACAATTTAAAACTTACAAACAATTAAATTAAATCCGATATTCGTAGCAATATATATATATATATATATATATATATATATATATATATATATATATATATATATATATATATATATATATATATACGTGTGTGTATCTTTGCAGTAGTGTATATTCACACAATCACATATAAATATAAATATTCATCATCCGCATATACAATGGTAGCCATCAAGGAAGAATTATGTTTTTATTCTACATATTGCTCTTATAATCATTTATAGATCTGTTTACCACAATTCCTGGTTATATCATTATTTGACAAATATAACTAATCTTTACGTCACAGTATTCATCGTTAGCCAGGAAGGCAAGATCTCCCGCCATGGTTAGACAATTCTGGTTTCCTTCGAAATTGTTAGGTTGATCCGTCGCCCAAAAGTTAGCCTTGTTTGAAATCGGGACTTCTCTCAACGTGCTAAAATTCTCCCCTTCAGTTGGTCGTCGAGCCCCCAACCAGAACAATGAACGGCAAATTCCTGTAACAGAAACGTTGGTTATACGTATTCTCCACATTGCTCTAATTATCATGTGGCAGGCAGTTGTTAAACTCTTTCCTCATTTCTAAAAAATTCTCATTATATATATATATATATATATATATATATATATATATATATATATATCCTTTATAAATTATTATTATATATATGACTATTTTTTTTATTTTCTTATATTTTTCTGTAATACAGTACTGAAATGTTTCCTTTCGAATTATGAGAATGAACTGTTTCAATTTAATGGGTATTTTATCTTATTTTTTTTCTATGCATCAATTCGCAAAATCATTCATGTGACAAACGTTTGAGGCAAGAAAAATGCATATGATGAAATTATTGAAACCATTCATAGGCTGAATTTGCTTCTAAGCAGTTCATTCAATAACAGTATTCACTTTATATAAATTAAGATGTATGCTGATCAATTTACGTAAGAATAACTATATAACTAAACACATATTTCCATATTTGTTTACAAAAAATAGGGATTAATCCAAGGAAACGAGACACCGAAGTGATGCTCGTATTACTGTAATATAAAGTAAATATGATTTTCACCCAAAATATTTCAAATGAGCATTATCAATTCTTTTTATTATGATAGCCGTATCGATACCGGAAGAGGAATTATTTATTTTCGCTTCTTTTGTCATAGTCTGCCATTTTCAGCCGGTTTATTTATACTTAGGATTTTTCACTGCGATATGTTCCTCCATTTATGTCGTAGAAGTTGGAGATATTTTTTAATTTTAGTTTACTAGTCGTGAATCAGCTTAGTCTATTACTAAAAAAATTATATTGTCTCAATAGGCCACATTGAGGAAAAGAGTAACTTAACGGTCATTCAAATCAAGATTGCTAGCATTTGAAATGTTTCGATTATCAGTGCACGTAGTAAGAATACACCAGTCCTGGCACGCTAATGTTCTGGGAGGAAAAAATCCATTGATCTATTTAAATAATATTCGATTTTGTCCTCCTCTTTTTGTATTTTAACTTTCATATAGCTACGAGGATAGGTTCAAAGTTCGTTGAGTGTCTCAATCTAATAGAGTCCCTAATATCTTGTTAACATTGCATAATTTACAACTTATTCAACAGTTGGAAACTAACACCAAAGTCATACAGACAGAGGCGCAGTATTGTTTGCCGACACTTTTTGTTGTTGTTGGGATTTGGATTGTCAATACCGTACCAGAAAAACTTTCATACCCATCGTCAGAAGATAGCTCCTTATTATTTTATTTTTGCACGAACGTTTCTAGTATATCAAACAAGTCTGATGATTTTACCTTTATTAAGAATCGCTTGTTCCCTGAAAAAGTCGTAATTGCATTCGGAGGGCACCAAAAGGTCACCTCCTTCCGCTTGACAGGCCATTCGTGCATTGTCCCAAGTTTGGCAATCGGATGACTCGTACCGATAACAGAATCTCCCACACGATTCTGCGTACAAGCAATAGTTTTCTGGACATGCTGGAGAAAAGATGAATACAAGCAGATAGTAAAAAAACAAACCTATCGCAGCTTACCATGTACAACTGCTCTTCAGAACTTTTAAGCAAGTAACCAAAATAAATAGTAAAGAGTTTTCAAAATCTACAGTTGCTTCTATGGTGACCATTTAAAGCCAATTATATCAACTGTAGCGGAGGTAACATATATATTTGTAATCATGACAAAATTAATACCATTTGTTTTGATTTTATAATTGCTTCAAACGTAAACTATTTCTTACTTAGGTAACTTTCGTGAGATTTTCATAAAGTTGTTTATATTATTTTAAAGAAGTACATTGTGTGGTTCTTTATGACCGCATAACTGTTGTACCCCTTAGAATGTGAATGTATGTATAGGTGTGTGTGTATATGTGTGTTTATTTGTGTGTGTGTATGCGTGTGTGTGTGTCTGAGTGTGTATGTGTGTTACTTCTACCTTATATTGCATATGTTATTCCTAATTATATAATTTGATATTCTTTTTTTAACCGGAATAAGGGCGTTAATGAAGCCATATTGTGTGTAGTCTCACTTGCATAGAAAATTAACGTTTTCACTATGATATCCATTTTTAAAAATAGTATATTTCAAATTACATTTTCGACTTTACTACTCATTATCTGAAAATATATTTAATTACAATGAACAATAGTTAATTTCTTCCCATATATATATATATATATATATATATATATATATATATATATATATATAGATAGATAGATAGATAGATAGATAGATAGATAGATAGATAGATAGATAGATAGATAGATAGATAGATAGATAGATAGAGAGATAGGTAGAGAGATAGAGAGATAGATAGACAGATAGATATTTGAAATCATCTTTTGCAAAACATTACTGTGTTGCAGATTAACTGTATTCCTTCTAAATTAATGCACGCTAAATAAGAATATGAACATTGAATTATTATCCTCAACTCAAACATTTTCCTTTGTTGAAACTAATGTGATCCCTCCCTGCATATATGAATTACGCTAGAAGATAAATTCAAGCAAGACTCCACTCAGCCTGGTGCTGCCATTAATTATTCCCAAAGTAACTGATTTTTCCAAAAGGTTATGTCTTACTGTGACATTTTTAATGTCATCAATTGATATTAATATTAATTAAAAATAATCAATATATAATAGATTTCATGCTGACTGGTCATTTTCTATTTAGAACGTTTTTGTATTTCTAAATGTATTTTCAATTAATTTATCAAATTGTACATATACATGACCTTCCAAGCAGGAATAAGGAATACTGATTGTGTTTTTTTATCTATTACACAAATCTGTTGGAAAAATTGATTTAATTTAAGTAAACATACGTTTAACTCTATTAAAGATCAAAAAGATACAATAAAACCGTCAATTTGGTATTTACATCCCATAATTCACTACCTCTAGTCCTTTTAATATACTTAACTTCTATATTGTGTGCAAAATAATAAAGATTAATCTTGAAGATACAGACCTTGTACAATCGCGATAGAGCATTGGAATGTCTTTATCGTGCTACTGTCTTATTGTCTATTTAATAAAAACCCTCACGATTGTATGGCTTGAAAATGTATAATTAAATTCCTCGTTATAGCAACACTATCAATAGTGATGCATTTTAAAATCATAAATTATAAAGACTTATATATCGCAAACTTTAGATTTGATTGTATTTTATCCGTAACTTGAAAACGTGACCCATTTTCCTGTTGTATTACATAGATCTTCATCGCTAGATAATTATTACTTATTACGCGTCATTTTGCCATTTAAATTAAGTTGTTAGTCTTTCAGATTAAATGTAATGTATTATATCAAATCAATAAGCAGTAAGCTCTTAAAATTGCAATATAACCTTAATTTAAGACTTAAAATGGTGAATGAACCAGTTCTTCACATTAAAAGTAGTGATAAGATAATCAACTTCTTCAACATTTCTTTGAAAATGGCAGTGATCCAGCCTTATAATGAAAAACAAAATTTTCGAGGCTTACCATGTCTTGGTGATCATATATTTCAGCGACAAAAAAAAACAATTGATGGTAATATTGTTGGAAGAAGTTTAAAAATGGTAAGGGTTTAACGCCATTTTTCAGCACAATATAGGCTAATCATGGCAGCCAGTATTTTTGGTTGAGGGAGAACCCGGGAATCCCTCGAAAAGAATCAGCAGCAGAGAAGGTGAACAGACCAAATCCTTAGGCGTTTTTCTCTCTTCCTTCTCGTTAATATTCTATGGAAAAGTCGAATCAACAAACTAAGGCTTCCTAGTAAATTCTTAATAGAAGGGTCTATTTGGTAAACTAAGGCTTTCTCGAAATCGTAAAAAAGCGTCTACGAGGCTAACCAACGCTTGTTCGAAGACGCCCTGGTTGTTGGAATTCGCTCCATCTACGATGAAAATCGCTACGATTTCACAAACAGACTAATTTGTAGGACCTCGCCTTGTAAATCAATCAGATTATTGGACTGGTCTGTTAGTTTAAAATTAATTCTCGTCAGTGAATCATTATGACATCGCATATAAACTGGATTAATTGGATCCTCATTGATTAGAAATCCTGGAGGAATGTGGGAATATCTTCTACACGGATATTATACATTGTCGCAAACTCTGTTCTCGTTTTAGGATTATTGTCACCCAATACTTCTTGAATGATTTGCAAATTAAATATTTCCATGTCATCGATGATTTTGTTACATGTTTCTACGACGCTGATAAATTCATCTTGGGTGAGAGTACCGGATTTAAGAGATATTAACAACAGTGAAATATCGTCATTGAACGCTGTGAAATTTTCAGTGATTTTATCCTGTCGAGTTGTGAATCTATTAACGCGATTTTCCATTATTCCAGTGAAAAAATTCAATTTGGTGTAACCGCTATAACTTTTTACTGGATTATCTGGTTTTATCCTGTCGGTGATATAATCAGATTTTTGTGTTTCAGGTGGTAAATTAACGGTTTCTCCCCGTGGTGGGATTTCAGGCCATCCTAGTATAGAACTCTGACGGATATCTACGGAATACTCGGGTGAGTTTATTTCGATCGCGGATGATAACGTCGGCTCGTGAACTTTTATAGCGATTTTCGATTCTGCTCCAGTAATAGATTTTATTCTACTCTGAAATTCGGCATTGATTTGTTCGATTTGGTATGACCCAGATGGTATCGAAACAACATTACAGTCTGGAGTCCCGTCGGGTTTATTCTTATTTGCAAATACCAAGGAATTATTCGGTTGTTGACTGCCAAATGCTACCGACCTAATATTAGGCCAACTGTGATATATTCGTAGTTTCGCTAACGCGATCTCCTTCACGGGAATCGGAATAGGGAAATTCACACTGAATTCAAGATTGGTTGAGGTTATTGATATCATGCTGGTTTTCATCGGTGTGGTATTTTCCGTTTTTTGTTGAATTGGTTCGGTATTTTTTACTATTCGTTGAAGTAGTTGTTGCGGTTTTGTCATTGTTATTATATTCATGTTGTATTTCTAATTTTGACATCGCGGAATCATAAATACTTACCATCGCTGAGAACTCACTATCTGATATGAATGTATCATCGAGCGACGACGATATCAACGATGACAATTGCGAGTACGCGGTTGATACAACATGAAATTTATTTATGTAATCGTGCAGTTTACGCTGGCTGCATGATGAGATTTTTTTAGTTATTATCGAAATTATTCCCGCGATTGTTGTCGCAGCGGATATACAAATTGGAACAGCTATTGGAGCAATCTTTGTCACCGAAGATAGTATAATACCAGCTCCGGTGATTACGCTACTCACCGAGTACACGGTAACATCAACTGCGGTGATTCTTCTTTGGTATTTTTTTTTTGTTTCATACTCCTCGGCGAGGGTTTTGAGACTAGTTTGAAATTCTCTGACTTGATCATAGCGATATTGAGATACCGAAGGTACCGTTGATGACGACATTTTATTTCCAAATCAGTTTACGATTTCAATTTAATTGTTTACTCAAATCCGCTATGTATTCCACATACCATGATACCGAAACTCTAACCAAATTTTTATCAGTGGATGCTATCGTGAACTGTTCAGTTGTATCCTTGACGATGATCGTTAATATCAAATTGTTGACCCCAGATGAACTCGACGATGATATATTAAACTGAGTCGGTGTCACTAGTGTTAATCGATAAATACCTTTGACGGTTTCAGTAATATCTAATTTGTTGTTTGTAGGAGTCCACGCAAATGATCCGTGTTGAATCGTGTATACTACGTTGTTGGTTTTTGCATGAGGGATTTTTGTTTTTTCAACGATTGTTATCATCCTCGTTGCATCCACCCTGATTGCCACGATGATGTTTTTGATTTCTTCAATGGATATTTTAATATCAGGAAGTTTCATGTCGAGTTTATCCAACGCGGTTGTAAAAAATTTCTCGAAGCAGCAGAGAGGGTGAACCCTACAATTTTCCGAGCGTCGATTCGGAAATCTGAGGCTTCCACCAAATAGTAAAAAAAATGGCGTCTATTCGATAAAATAAGATTTCCTTATATACGCCAACGTCGTTGTCATTCACCCTCTCTGCTGCTGGAACTTTCAGTTCTGGATTAATAATTCTTTTACGAGTTCAACCAAATATTTGATCGAGTCCGATACGATATCGTGTCCGAGGATCATGTAAATTTATTGTTATAAATCCGTGCGGGGTCGACTGAGCGTTACTAAAGAAATTTTTAAATTGATTGAAGTCCATATCGGAACACCATGTCTGCCAAATATTTCGTAGCGTATGTGTATCAACGCCGTTAAACACAGCAAGAATATTACAGTTATCTCTGATCACTTTTGGAATCTGAGTGTAGCGTTGAGTGACATATATCACGTCGGTGTTTTTATGCCTGCCTCGGGAAAATATTCTAGCTGGGTTTTGTTAATTGTCTAACATCACATCATCGTATACAACTAAATTGTTAATGCTCCCATCAAGGTCATCCACGGATGGTGCCTCGTCAATATCAGTTATAAAATCGATGGCGTTCTCACCCTTAATTTCTGATGCATTCTCGTTAAAATCATTTAACACTTCATAGCATCGTTGATCATCTACACTGGGAGCAACTAAATACAACTTATCCCACTTCATCCATCTCACTATTAAATTGAGCAACAATTGAGTCTTGCCGGATCCAGATGGCCCGATTATAATTGCGCGGATAGAGTTGGGTAGCGCTGCATTATGCTTAACTGGTTCTCTTGTTTTAGTCGCTGAAAAATCAATTATATCCATATCTCTATACATAAATTATGGATCTATATTGTGTGAAGTGTAAAACGCGTACTAGCACAAATGATGTGACGACGATTACAACTAAAAATAACAGATCAGCACTTACTGGTAGATGTGCAACATGTGGTACAAAAAAATTTAGATTTGTTTCTATGAAACCCGGAGATGTTTTTAAAAAAAACGAGGAGGTGATATCGCAGCCAAATTGGCAAAGCTCCCTGGAACCCCATGGGCAAAGTACCCTGGAGAAAAGCACCTTCCAGGATATAGCTACTGTGGTCCCGGAACACGATTAGATATCAGACTTGATGATCAAAATCAACCCCGACCCGGCGAGTATCCGATAAACGCTATTGATAAGGCGTGTCATGCTCATGATGTTGCATATAAAAGCAGCAATCTGCAAAACAGGCATCTCGCGGATGTGAAATTAATTCATGCGTTAAATGCTATTCCTGATAAATCTTTTAAAGAAAAGTTGGCTTCGTGGTTGGTAAAATCAGCTATGAAAGGCAAATTGATGATGGGCGCTGGTAATTAACAATATGGAATGTATTTATTATTCTCCAAAAGGATACTGGAGGGGTAACGCTGCAATCAATAAACTCGCCAACGCCGCAAAAGTGAAAAAGGCCACCGCGGCTAATTGGTTATCCAAACAGGCTATATGGCAAATTTATCTACCGCGTCCTAAACAAATCAATTTCTCGCATTTTGATGTTACCGGACCCAATGAAGTTCATCAAGCTGATTTATTGTTTTTACCACATGACAACGGTTACAAATACGCGCTAACCGTAGTTGACGTTGCGAGTCGATACAAACAAGCAGAACCGTTAAAAACAAAATCATCACCTGAAGTTGCTTCTGCATTTGAAAGGATTTATCGACGAGGCCCACTACGCTGGCCAAATCTGTTACAAGTTGATCCTGGTAAGGAATTTCAAGGCGATGTTTTATCAGCGATGAAACATCACAATGTCACCATACGACGAGGGCATACTGCGCTACATCGCGATCAGGCAATTGTTGAACGATTTAATCGGACTCTTGCTGAACGGTTATTTGGATATCAATACGCGAAGGAGATTATTCAGGATAAAAGATCCCGTGAATGGGTTAAGAGATTACCAGCTGTGATTACCGCGCTTAATAACGAGATTACTCGAACAATTAACATGAAACCTGTCAACGCGATTAAGAAAGCGTCTATACCAAAAATGGAAATCCAAGGAATTTCACAAAAAGATTTCAAAGAACCAATTCTTGGTAGTAATGTCACTATTAGGTATTTATACGAACCAGGAGAACTTGAGGGTGGTAAAAAAAGAGCTACCGATCCTATTTGGAGTGTTACTGCACACAAGATATCTACTATAACACGATCTACGGGTAGACCAGCAATCTATAAACTGGATTCAACTGCTCCTCAGCGAGGATTTACTCGACAACAACTACAGGTAATTCCCGAGGATACTCAATTACCACCGCGTGGTCTTAACTAGCACCCCGGCGTCTGTTGCACTCAAGACAAGTCAACATCACATTGTTTCTGACATGACCGAGACTGTTATTTTTTCTGTCTACGGTAAATTGGCGAGGATCTTTATCCGAATACTGCCAACGCATTATACAATTGCAACTCGCGCAGTGATTATTCTGTTGTTGTTTCAGCGTAATTATTAATTCAGCATCAATGTCAAATTCTCAATTATTTTTGTTATCCTGTTGTTTATAACCAGAGAGTTTTTTTCTGATTATATCCTTGACGTTGTCGGCGCTGATTGTAGTGTTATTATCGTCACCAATGATTTCATCATCGAAAACAATTCTTCGAAGCTGATTTATTCTTTGTACTCTGGATACTGCGAGATAGACTAAATTTGACCATTCGATGCGATTATCTACCATCCAAACAATTGTATCCGATATAGTCAATCCCTGTGAAGAATGTATCGTCGCTGCGTAACCTAACGTCCATGGGGATTTATCAGCACGCAATGCATTTTCGACGACGCTGATATCAACCAGCACAATATCATTTAATACGAGAATTTGTTTTTCACGTTGTCCTGGAATATCAACTTCAATGTTCTGTTTTCGTGTATCCGAAGGCCTATAACAAAGAGGCACAGGAAGTGTTGCAAAGTTTTCTTTATGCAATTTAAATAACTTCATCTGAAGTGTGTCTCTGACTATTTTTCTACTTGCAATTATCAAATCGTTTGGTCTCCACGTTTCCCAAAAATCTTTTAATGGAGTTTCTGAAATTATTTCGCGCGCTATTTCGCATTGGATTCTGTCCGGTTGTAGTCTAATTAGCGCTTTGAATTCTCGTAATCGTTCATCAAGTGATCTATAATCAGTGGTGATTTCTTCATAGTAATCTACAAAACCCTTTAGCCATTCATGTGGAGATGCACCGACAAATGGTGGTGGTTGGCCGTGATCACCGCACATAACGACTTTTGTGTTTTTGTTTAACAACCACTCGAGAAATGTTTGTAATACATCTAATGACACTGTGCATATTTCATCCCAAATTATGATTTCAGGAATGAATTTATCACCCATACACTCAGGAGTCCATTTGTCACCCTTCCATCGAAAAAAACTGTGGTAGGTACAGGCATTTACCTCTCGCTGTATCATCTCTCTGGCGAGTCTGTGAGTAGGTGTTAGGACAATCATGTTTGACCGACGAAATAATTCAATTGCACGAGTTGTCTTTCCTGACCCACCACAACCGTTTAAATAAACTGTCTTGTATCTACACACTTTATCAGATACCGGTGGTGCATTAGAAAATTCTGATTGAATTTCAATACGGTTACATGAAAGATATTTATCATCCATGGTAACGTCTGCGGATTCACAATACTCATGTAGCGTTTCCTTTTTAAATCGCCAACGCCCCCACGCTTCCTCGGGATCTGTGAATGCCGCTACAGCTGATTTGTATTTATTGTGGATATACATCGAATCAGTGGCTACTCTAACCGCGGTATTAGGAAATCTATTTATCATCGAAAATAAATTGATAGAAGCCTAAGCTAGCATAGAACTTCTCAAATGCGTATATTGTTTAATATATCCATCACAGTAGGTAACAACCGTACCTAATTTCTCACCATATAATAGGAAAGCGTCTTTACGATTTACAAGTTTTCCCTGTTTCGTTAAATCCGTTACGATAAAATCGTATTCAGCGATGTCTATGATCAACCGCGAGGAATATTTTGCATTGTCGTATCTTCCACCCTGGGTAAATGTACCGATTATTCTTCGTCCAAAATCTTTTGCTTGTCCGCTTTTAATTTCAAATAACTTCTTAGACCAATTCATGAATTGTTCTTCACTGAAATTCGAAGAATTTCCATCTGGAAATTGTTTTCGCTGTTCGCTAATTATACGATCTAGATCGGATTGTGGTAGCCAAACTTCTTTCTGAGCTCGATAGCATATAATAGCTTCGGAAACAATCAACGATATTAGCATACCACAATCAATCATATATCGTAGTAACACTATTGGCATCCAGGCCTTTTCAGATATATGTCTACCAAGCCAAACATAACTACACGGATGTAACCCTGTAGCGAGTTCAAATGATATCACACGAGCGAATCCAGTTAAATCAAAATCAGGCAATGGACCATTAATCGCAACACGAGTCATTTCATGCGTGGGGTGTCCAAATCGTTTAAAGTACTCAGCACATTCCCCATACCCGAGAAAACTTCCAGGATAACACGCGGATATATCAATTGAAATCATACCATCACGTGAGTATTTTGTATTCCACAGTCCTCCATGACTAAATTCGACGCAACTCAGTTTAACGTCCTCGAGAAAATCACTTCGTGTTGGACGCCATGAGTTTTTTTCTCTTGCGAAGTGAGCTACCACCGATGGAATAGTAAAACTATCCGTGAGTAGTTTTTCATGGAAACTCTCCGGTGAAAAATCATTAGCGATTTTTCTCATTCTGTTATCTAATTCTTCAACGCGATATAATTCACCATTTGGTCTCACAAATTGATCGAATCCTATTTCGGGATCTTCATCACTTCTAAGTAACCACACTGACACAGGATCATCTTTACACAGCGTGTGAATAGCATCGAATAATTTCTCTTCATAAAAAACATCCCCGACGAATTCTTGGGGTATATATCTCACGGTTCGTTCTCGTGGAAACATTGTTACCGCAGGTGTCCACGCGTGTTTGTTATGATCAATAATTTGTATTGGCGCTCCATTTTTGTTATATTTCGGTTCGTATAAAACTTCTCCGGTTATCGTCATAACGGTTATTGGGAATCTTAATGATGTTTCTAATTTAGCTATATCAGAAATCTTTGCACCGTGTTGTTTCACTGTCAGTTCCCATTCGGTTATTTTCCTACGTCGCAGATCAGTTAGTTTATTTCCTCGGGATGCATTTGTGAAGTGTTCCATTACCCGTGTTGCTACACAATTCAGTGAACTAGAATATTTCATAGGAGCTAGTTTTGCGATATCGGGTTTATTATTTAACGGATATAACCCATAAACAATTGCTGTTACGGGATAAGATCTCTCGTAGTATGGTTTGTCGATTCCAGTTAGAATTCCTGGTTTGGAATCTCTACTCACAATGACAGTTTTTTTATTCTTGAGGATTGGTTCAAATTTATCCCTGATAATCCATTCGCCGCCGACTTCGATAATGAATTTTATTCTGAAAAAATACTTCTGTTGGGGATTGCTTTGTTTGGGAATTGCTTTGCAATTTACCTTTGGATTTCCATCTTTGATTTTCCTTGTTTGGGAATTGCTTTGCAATTTACCTTTGGATTTCCATCTTTGAATTTCCCCTTTGGATTTTACACCCTTGGATTTCCAACCCGTTGGCGAGCCAAGATGTGAAATTATCTCAGCTGCTCTTTCATCGTTCATAGTAGCATCGATGTTGGGTACATTGACATCTTCGTCAATAATTCGAAATGTCGACCAACAGTATGCTGCACCGTCTCGGTAGAATTCATTAAAACACTCCCTGATTTTACTTAGTATAGTTCTATCACCGATTAGACGTTTTGGTGTATCAGAGACTCTATCGAGATTGAATTTAGCATTTTTCCAAGGCTTAATTTTCGATAATCTCTTGAACTCATTATCGAGATTGAATTTAGCATTTTTCCAAGGCTTGATTTTCGATAATCTCTTGAACTCATTATCAAGATTGAATTTAGCATTTTTCCAAGGCTTGATTTTCGATAATCTCTTGAACTCATTATCAAGATTGAATTTAGCATTTTTCCAAGGCTTGATTTTCGATAATCTCTTGAACTCATTATCGAGATTGAATTTAGCATTTTTCCAAGGCTTGATTTTCGATAATCTCTTGAACTCATTATCAAGATTGAATTTAGCATTTTTCCAAGGCTTAATTTTCGATAATCTCTTGAACTCATTATCAAGATTGAATTTAGCATTTTTCCAAGGCTTGATTTTCGATAATCTCTTGAACTCCTCCATGTTATAATTAAAACAAGTATTTAAATAGAAAAATATAGTATAATGAATCACTGCAAGTGGCTTATGATTGGATCAACAACCCCGTGTAACAAGTCATGCAGAAGCGAATTCTGTGGGTATCATATGCAAAGCGTGAGAAACGGTTCAAAAGGTCCTCTCCCATGCCTCCGATGTGGGGTGGGCGTCAGGGGAAAATCACAATTATGCCTCAGTTGCGGCGGAAAACGATACAGGGAACTAAAACGCTATTATGACAAACGAATCAATGACTCGTTCAATGACAAAGTCATCAAAACCCCTCAAGATTATATCCAGAGATTTATAATAAATTAGACAAATAGTATTATTATACAAATGAGCCAAGATTTCAGACCCCATCCAGTGCTTGTTAATTACGAAGCCTCCAGTGATGGTGTTGTCAGGCACCGCAGACTAAAAAAAACAGGTTGAATGGGTAAATAATATGGGATATTTGATGTTTTCAGCTGGGAGGAAGAAGTATCTCTGTCATAGAATTATTTTTGAAGTATTTCATGGACCAATCGAAGACGGCTTTGTGATTGATCACATAAATTCGTGAAGACTGATAATTGTCTTGGGAATCTTCAAGCCGTCTCACAAAGTCAGAATGCAAAATTAGGTGGAACTGGTAGGAACTCAAAACGCCCTAGGGGGGTCAAATCGTTTGATTTAGAAACCAGTGAGGAGAACATATTTCAATCAATAAATGAAGCCAGTAGATACTTTGACATTTGTAGTGCTTCAATACGATTTGTTGCTGAAAATATAATTAAAACTGCTCTGTCAAAACGGACAGGTCACAGGATAAAATTCGTATACACCTAAAACGATTCAAGGGGGATAAATCCTTTATGTATAAATCCAACAACTGAATACACTCTACTCACTAAGTTCCCTTGTATTATGACGTCAAAGGATTTGTGTCGTCTGCTAGTACCTGTATACCTTGACTAGGCGCGCCGCGCACGTGACTGTAATGGGAATACATAGTTTCGGTATAGTTGTATTTTTTTAACAATTTATAAAACCTTTTATTGTCGCTTTGGCTAAAACTGCATTATTTAAACAGCCTGTATTTATTTAGATCATGTACAGACGTTCTTTATCGCGCTCAGCCGGAAGTGTTTTCCATTCATTGACGTAGGTGGGCGTGGTTAAAATTCCTGTATACCGCTCTTTGTGATTTAATCGATAATGTACTTGTCTAGAGAATTAGAACAGGGAAAATATACGCTGTTATTTAAGAACTGTATTATTTTGTTTAGTGCTTCATTAAACTATTTTGTTCCATTTAAATGTTGTGAAACAGTATTAATAAGTAATTCAAGGAAATAAAATAACACACTCGTGAAACGACGGGGCTTTATTAGTCGCCTTATATATATTACGGCTCGTAATAAGCTTGGGGCTTTCGAAGGCCAAATCCGACCGATCAAAACTAACCAACGCCATTAACACGGGCGTGTGGTTGTCTTTTCAATCATGCAACCGGGTTAATTTAGTTTGGTTGCTTTTGATTGGTTGTGGATTGGCCGTAGAAAATCTGCCCCGTCGTTTCATGTTTGTGCTGTCTTGTGCCGTCCCCACATCATTACCATCAATCGTTCCATTGAATTATAATCCATCCTTATATGGAATTGTGCCGTCCCACATCAATCGTTCCATTGAATAAATACCATCCTTAATTAAGTTAATATAAGTATATGTATTCCTAAAAGTCTGCCGCAACACTCGAGCGGAGACATATATGGCATTGTGCCGTCCCACATCATTACCATCAATCGTTCCATTGAATTATAATCCATCCTTAATTAAGTATATGTATGCCTAAAAGTCTGCCGCAACACTCGAGCGGAGACATATATGGCATTGTGCCGTCCATTAATTAAGGTAATTAAGTACATGTATGACGCCCCCCAAGCATATCTTCTGGGCGGTCTAAGATGGTGTTTGCCACGTTAGGCCTCCCGCCGGAGATGTATGTTTCGGGTCCCCTTGGGCTTACATGGATGCGAAGGCACCCAAGGAGTTCCAAAGATACGTGTTGTCACATACCTCTGGGTCTCTTTCACGTTATTTGACGCGAAATGGGTTTCCAAATGGGGTTTTCAGTACAGCATATACATGGACTTAATTAAGTTAATTAAGTATATGTATGCCTAAAATCTGTCACAACACTCGAGTGAAGATATACGGCATTGTACTGTCCATATATTTTTTAATAATTAGAGGTAATATATTATTATATTTTTATAAAAATATGGATATCAAAGATGTAAATGCTATAAGTGCTGAAATTTCAATTTTAAAAAATAAAGGGGTATTATTATCTAAAGATCTCGACGCTGACAAGATTACCTCGGAATATGAAGACATTGAGTATCAGTCTAGTAAGGGTCGTTATGTTTTACCTAAGATGTACAGACTCGTGAAAGGAATTCAAAAGTCCATCAATGCTTGTTTGTACGGTAACGACATTAATGTATTTATAACGCTATTTAGCACCGTTGAAGCAATACGTCAAAAGCTCGGCCATGAGTATCAAAAACGAGCTGAAATTAGTTCTAAGGTTCGTGATCTTAGGAAGATATTAAACGAGGAGCGACCCGTATCTTAACCACGTGAGCGTTACTATAAAAAATAGGCTTTCAGTAAATTACTAAAAAATTTATTTTGTTTAGCGTTTTTTGTAACTACATAGGATTTTCTCCTGAAATGATACTCAGCAGTTTGGGTTTACTCATGCAATTATGTGCGTACTGGATGATCTGGTCGTGGTAGCAAGTAATCACCGCGACGCCTCCATTTTCACGTAGTTGTTGTTGTTGCCGTGTCGTTAATAAAAATCGTTTATTTCCGTTCTCAGATATTACAATTTTGAAACCCTCAGCGATGTTATTTCTGAAACATTCGCGGATAGCGTCGTACAGTTTAACCTTGTCGGAGATGGATACGTTAGCTTGATGGTACATTATTTAATAACTCAGCTTTTAATTGTAATAGTTTCACATTTGAAAACTCAGTTCACAAACACTATATGGTAGGTGAATCGCTTACAACTAGATTAGCCCGAGAGCGGCTAGCTGCAATTAAAAAGTTTATACCGGTTCGAGACAGACTTCGTGAGAAACTTCAACAACGACAACAAGCGCAGACTGACTTTTCTGTGTCAAGTGAACAACTGTTTACTCCGATAACAAGTGCGACTAAAGATGTAAAAAAGTTAACTGAAGCAGCGATATACGGAGATATTCCTGAACGAGAACGAGCAAAGAAGGCGCCGCTGCTTAATACGCTTGAAAAAATTGCAGCAGAGACCGAACAAACACGCGCAGGGATACAACAGTTATCCAGTGATATAAAAACTCAGCGTGAATATGAACGATTAGCTGATATTGATGATTCTGCGCCTGAAACTCAAAGAGTTTCCACACCTGAACCACAACCTGTTGATGTCGTCACCCCAAGAGGTGTTCCTTTTATAGATAAATTCACCGAAAACGCTATAGCAGAAATCAGACGACATCAATTAATAAAAAATAAAGATTATGCGGACTTTGGCGTTTTCGCTATCCAAAAATATTATTCAAAGGGAGAGTTTTTAAAAGACGAAAAAAAACATAATTAAACGAGATGACTGGGTAGATTGGTTATATAAAATAAACAAGGATATTTCTGGTAATTTGAAAAGGGATACAATTGAGTATAGATCTTTTAAAATAGGAGTTGATAGTTATGGTATACAAAAACAACAAGAACGAGAAAAACAAAGTCGAGGCCGACAAAGGCAATTATTTGATGATAGTAAGGGCGCAACTGGTACAACTGAGGAAACAAGCGGAAAGGGATATTCGATTAAAAACCCTTTGGATTTCAACGCTGGAGTCTTTGACGTTAGCGTGACATGCCCTGGTAATATTCTCAGTGATATATCACGGTTAGAGGTTCTCATCGGAGGGAAACGAGCCGGAAATAACTCATCGGAAGTAATTAATGAAGCAGCTGATATCTGTAGACGATTATTTGCGGGTGGTATCATGGACATTAATGTATATCGAGAACTCATTGCTGAATTAGTTGAAAATCACAGAGACATCCTACGTTATGATGAAAATCCAATGGATGTAAGCGATTGATCACTAATTGAAAAACTACTAGTTTTATAACAAGATGATTATACACTACAACCATGACAAACCCGTAAGCGTCTACGTGGTGAACTCAAGATTACCTGTTTATAGAGCATATTACGGAGATGGTTTCGGCAATACCATTGCGGGGTTATTTACAAGAATGGCTCCAAAGGTGGCGCCGTTAGCTAAACAATTATCAATGAAGGCCATTGATGCTATCCGTGATAAGATAATCAATTTCGTTGGAAATCTTGCCGGAAAGGCATTTTCTGTCGCGAAAGATAAAATAGCATCATTGGTGCGAAAGAAACCAGCGGTGCTTCCATCAACTACAGTGATGCCTGCAAAAATCAGCAAAGTAAAAAATAGCGCAGTGGAAGAAAAACTAGCGTCGTTGGCGAACAGTAACCAAGATGATATCGCAAACATGATAGCAGGAAGTGGTTTGAAACGAAAAAGAAATTCGAAGAATTTTCAACGACGATGATTACAAAGATGAAATTGCTTTGCAATTCACCAATTGAAAATACTAGTAATGTTATAAATGTTTAAACGAACAGCTGATCCCGCGTTAGATATGGAAGCCCCAGTACGCAAAGATGATTCCGTCCGCGATTATCAATACTATTCCTATCATGCAATACAAGCAGATATTCGATCGCGAATTGAACTTCAAGTCCATGATACCAGCAAATACTTTCTACCCGCTGAAGCGTTTATCGAAGTAGAAGGAGAACTTGTGCGACTTACTGATACTCCTGCTATACCCGCACCGTATCCAGATGGTACCAAAGTCGGCTTAGTCAATAATGGTATCATGGCGTTATTTGAATCCGCGAGATATCTCATTGACGGAAAAGAGATTGAGTCTATAGAACGTGATGTTGATGTGGCTACAACAATAATTGGGTTAGCAAGATACTCCGACGATTATACAAGATCAGCAGGTCCGTCTATGATGTTTGCAAAGGATAATAAAAACACTGCTGGACCTATTCAATTTATTGTACGACGACCAAATAATAATGCTGGCGCTGCTGTTGTTGATGTCGAAAATATGATTATAAATACTGATCCCCAGTACAATCTAGGAGCTGCAACACGAATAGCAATGTTGACAGGACAGCGTAGATCGTTTTCATGCGCGATTCCGTTGCATCATGTATTTGGATTCTGTAGAAATGTACGAAAAGTTATTTATGGAGCGAAGCATACAGTAGTACTCGTGCGAAAGGGTAGTGACAATGATGCAATCTGGAGAATTCCAGCGGATCCTGCAAATCCAGATGCTGACGCTGGTAAAGTCAAATTAACTAAATTGGTCTTGTGGATGCCAGTAATGACCCCATCAATTACCACAGAACAGCGACTACTTTCATTTATGGAAACGGGTGGCAAATCATTGCTAAGTTGGCTAACAACAACAACAGATGTTAAGCAATCAGATATCAATGGTACATTTACTTGGAACTTGGCATCACAACAAGGCGTTTCAGCTCCACGTCATATATTTATCGCGTTGCAGGATATGACAAGAGTGGAATCACAATTGCACAGTCATATGATATTTGATCAATTAGGAGTTACTGAGGTCTCGTTGAGAATAAATGGCCAGCAGGAACCATCCGAAGACATACAACTTAATTTCGGTCAAAACCATATTGCGCGGGTGTACCATCGTATGCTGTCATATATGGGCCGTGATCAAAATGTTGATACTGGTTTGCAAATATCGCAACATGATTTTAAGAACTTGTATCCGATCTACTACTTTTCGCTGAAACATCTTGATTTAATGAGACAATCCGTCGTTGATATACACTTCAGAGCCAATGTCCTTCGTGGCGTTATTGCTAATTATAGAGCGGTTGCTGTTATTCTCAGCGATAAATCAATGTTGTTAGAAGGAGCTGGCGGACGAATGAGAATTGTTGATGCACCAGTGGAAAATCTTTGATTGAAAATCCTTCGGATTTTTCCAAAAATATGTAAATGAAACTTGAAGAGTTTCCAATTAGATCAATTGAAAGCATAAATGTGTTTTACAATAAAATGACATATAGTGTTGTTAGTGTCAATCTGAGTGATGGTCAGGTCAAGAAATTGCGATCAAAATCCGCTAAAGAATGTGGAACAACAATAACGTTGAAACCAACGCATATGTCCGGCGGTACACATAAAATATCACTGACGGATCGTCAAATAAAACATTTCAATGATGCAATGAAGAAACGGCGAGGGGTTCAAATAGAATTTTCGAAAGCTGCAGTCGCGAACATGATAAAATCAGGTGGTATATTTCCATTGTTAGCTGCAATACCAGCATTGATTGCAGCGGCTGCCCCAGCAGTGGCGAAAGCGGCTGCGTTGGGAGCCGTTGGGACCGCGGCAGGGATGGCGTTGAAAAAGGCAACTGGACAGGGATATAAAAAAAAGGAAAAGGGGTTGTACCTACCAGGAACCCCGTATTCATGGTACAGCGGAAATGGTCTAAGAAGAATACCAGGAAAGGTTTATTAGTTGAAAGCCCAATTCTCCCTATGTCCAATTTTGATTTAATTGATGCTGCTAAAAAACTAGCGATAAAAAACTTCAGAGGGGTTTTTATGAGAGATCAATTACCGAGAAAACCAAATAACATTGAAACCGGTATCATCAATCTTGATAACAGCAGCGGATCGGGAACTCACTGGGTTGCATACGCGATTGATCCGCGTGGGATTGTCTATTTCGATTCATATGGGTTAGCTCCGCCAAGCGAGTTTATGCGGTATATAAATTCTTCGATGAAACTCAAAGAGTTTCCGATTTTTTATTCCACGCTGCCAACACAACAATTAAATGATCCACCGATATGCGGCCGTGAAGTATTAAATGTCCTCGCGGAGATTTCATCGTCACAGAAACCACCTCATCTGGTTGTAAATAAATACACGAGTGGGAAATTACAAGGTAATTTTAGAGAATCAATAAATTAAAAATACTAAAGTCTTTATAATAATGATTAACATTTGGGGACAATCTCTGTCAATGTTGGAACCCACCGAGGAAACATCTGCGGGTTCTATCGAGGATGTAAAAAAAATAATTGAAGATGAAATCGCTGAGATGTTAAATTTAATAGATGTTGACCCGAACGAATTAGTTGTATTTCAAGATCGCCAGGGTAAATTGAAAAGCAGTAATATATCCGTGAATGACATTTTGATACGGCAGAGCGATGCCGCTGAGAACTCTATTGCGCTTTATTCCAGCGGTGGACGACTTAAACCTGGTAATCTTATTTCTACAATCACCGACGCGATTGCCGCCCACGGCCGTGAGCTAGATGATCATCTTCGGGGTTATAATGCTTTTCGAAGAAATATCGTTGGTAAGTTCTTTGGAGCCCCACCTGTGGTTGGTATGACTCTCTCGGTCATCAATGACCTTCTGACGCTCTTCTTTTATAACACGAGCACGAATAAAATAATGAGTCTAGACGAAATCAAGGCAAAATATCTCGATATCGTCAACGATGTTGTTAAACTAAAAGAAGATTCCGAGACGGTACAAAAACCCGCCAACGAAATGGCTAAAAATTTCTTTAAGGGCTCTGAAAGTAACAGCATCACGACAACATACAAACAACTCAGCTGGAATTATCAAGAACGACAAAATTTGGAAATCGACCTCCATGTGATAGAATTTTTCGAACGCCGCGATTCAACGTTGATGAAATATACCGAAATTAGAAAAAAATATATCGATATCATCGACGATATTGCTAAACTACAAGAAGATTTTAAAAATCCCCCCGCCAGAGACAAAGTCACCAACGACGTCATCGCTAAGTTCTTTGGAACCCCACTCAACGCGGCTATATCTCTCGCGGAAATCAAGCGTGTGCTTGACGAACAAAAAACCACCAACGACGTCATCGCTAAGTTCTTTGGAACCCCACTCAACGCGGCTATATCTCTCGCGGAAATTAGCGCGGCCATCAATAAGGTAAAAATTTCGAATTCAGACAACGTTATAAATATCGTGTATACGGTCGATTATGGGAGATTTGATTGGATAAAAAACTCGAATACTAAATTGGAAGTCAATCTCAAAGAGGAGGATTCCTCTGGTATCTACAGGATGACGTTAGTCTCTAACAAGCAATTTAATATCATCGTGAGCGGTAAAACCTACGTTGGTGGCACCGCGACAGTACTTATCGAGGGTAAAAAAGAATTTGACATCATCGCCGTTGATGATACTATTAGAAGAAGTATACACTGGTGTTTAGAATACGTAGGACCAGCAAACATCCTGATCTACAACCCTACCGACGGTGAATAATTGAAAACACTAGCGGGTTTAAAATAACAACAACAATGATTTCAGCGACAACAACAGCCTCGACTTTGTCACCGACGCAATATCGATACGACACCGTAAAAGAATTTTCCACAAACTTAGCGTTGTTGTCTGAGTATTATCGTAAAAAAATAAAAAAATACCGCAGAAGAATTACCGTCATCGATGTAACTGTGTACTCGATATCCGGTGTGATGGCCAGCGCTGGAGTTATTTTGTCGACGGTAATCATGATCGCGCCGATTGCAGTTCCAATTGCTATCTCCGCGGCAACAACAATTGCGGCAGTCGCCACCGCGATAACTAAAAAGTTATCATCGTGTTCTCAGAAAAAACTCAGTGATTATACAGCTCGGTACCGGGTGGTATTTGACGCATACTCGAAATTATTACTCGATCTCGCTGTCGATAGATAATTCGTTCATATCCGATGTTGAATTTTCCACGATGACCCAGTTGTATAACTCCGCGATGTTGAAATTGGAAATTGAAGACAGCGTTAACAATAATGTCACTACAATTCAACGAATTTCAACTGCTTCAACGAATCGCGGAGAATACCACTCCGATACGAACAAGCATGATATCAATAACATCAACAAACCCCGAATTTAGTGTGAACTTCCCTTCTCCGATTCCAGTTCGTGAGATCGCGCTGGCAAAATTACGAGTATATCATAGCTGGCCTAATATCAGATCGGTTGCATTTGGTGGTCAGCAACCCAATAACGCACTGGTGTTCTCGTATAAGAATAAACCCGATGATATTCCAGAGTGGGAAACTGTTTCGTTACCAACTGGGTCGTACCAAATTAAGCAAATCAATGCTGAAATTCAGCGTAGAATAAAATCAATTACTGGAAATGAATCAAAAATAGCTATTAATCTTCATCAACTGACGCTCTCGTCGTCGATCGAAATAAGCACAGAGGGATACGCTGTAGATATATATAACAGCTCGTTGAGAACAGTGTTAGGATGGCCTGAAAAACCACCGGAAAAATCCACCGCCGACTTAACCACGGACGTACAATCATATCATGAAATCAATCCCAGTTATCGAGATAATTTATCTGATATAAGAAAAGGAAAAATCGCCGATAGATTTATATTTACCAACAAAGACACATTGCAATGGGATTTTATCATTGAAAGAACAGCCAACTCATCTGTTACTATTTCATTTACGCTAAGTGACGTCATTGATTATTTTAAGGAAATTAATCAATTATATAACACACAACTAGAACAACTACAGCAAACAAAATCGCGAAAACACATTGAAATAATAAATCAGCTTGTATCTGACATGGAATATATCAATGAACTAATTATTAAAACAATAATTAATGACAACAGCGACAGTAAACAACAA
This sequence comes from Unio pictorum, assembly GCA_030141615.1. Classification (NCBI taxonomy): domain Eukaryota; kingdom Metazoa; phylum Mollusca; class Bivalvia; order Unionida; family Unionidae; genus Unio; species Unio pictorum. The sequence continues at coordinate 5,906,221 of JARLTB010000029.1, read as the reverse complement.
TTCCTAACCAGTTACAAGACCACAGAAGACAATCTACGTAATTTCAAGCTTCCCGGGTACAAAGCTGAAAGAATAAAAGAACATATTGGTGATGTTATCAAGACATTACAATTACAAGATTCAACTACACTCCTTAAATATAATAATGACCCAGATGGCGGAGGTAGGCATATTGCCCCGTACATTGTGAATATTTCAACGGTGATTGCGCTCAATTTAGTATGTGATGCAATTGAAGGAAGCTATCAAATTAATCTAGAGCAATCAAATCAAGCTCAGCAAGGATATATTCTTTATTCGTTTGCACCAACAGCTCCTCCAGGATTCCTAATTATTGAAAACCCAATTAATCCTGTCTACATGCGATGCCATAATAATTCGTTAACGAGAATTAATTTCCGACTCACCGACCAGTCAAATAATTTAATTGATCTACAAGAGGAGGTGTTAGCGATTAGTTTGTTTGTAAAGTCCTAAGACTCGATCAAATATTTGGTTGAACTCGTAAAAGAATTATTAACCCAGAACTGAAAGTTCCAGCAGCAGAGAGGGTGAATGACAACGACGTTGGCGTATATAAGGAAATCTTATTTTATCGAATAGACGCCATTTTTTTTTTACTATTTGGTGGAAGCCTCAGATTTCCGAATCGACGCCCGGAAAATTGTAGGGTTCACCCTCTCTGCTGCTCTCGATGAGGTTTTTACGAAATGATGTAAACTTTTCAACGTGATCTGCATATTTGCTTTGAAGTGTTGCTAGTTCCAACATAGATCTGTTATCATTGTGAGCTTCGGTGTGGTCACCGGTGGATTTCCAAGGAAATCTAATAACGGCTTGTCAATATTGTTAATTCGTTCCAAGATAGTTGATACAAGTACACCTGGTTTGAGTTTACCCTGATCGGAAAACAACGCGATAGTGTCTTCGGTTACGCCACTTTGTTTAACTAAAATATCATCCAGGGAAACATTACTAGATTTCAATTTACCCTAACGATCTTGAAATACAACTATTTCATTGGGATCAACACATGCTAAGTTCAACGTCTCAGCTATTTCATCTTCGATTATTTTTTATATCACCGGTTGCAGTGTCATCGGGTTTCTTTGACGGTAATAGAGGTCGTCCCCAAATATCAATCATGTTATTCTATATAATCTCTCTCTAAAATCTTTTCGTTGAAACATCATCGATGCTGCCAGCGACTGCTAGTGTATTCATTTACGACAACATGTGGTGGTTTTCCAGATGTTGAAATAGCGTTGAGTACATTTAATACTTCGCTGCCACATATTGGTGGGTCATTCATTTGTTGTGTTGGTAGCGTAGAATACCAAGTCTTCATTTCATGAAAAGTTTTTAAGCGGTTTATATAACGGTTAAATTCCTTCGGCGGTGCTAATCCATATGAGTCGAAATAGACGATTGCACGTGGATCAATCGCGTATGCAACCCAGTGAGTACCAGGTCCGGTGCTGTTATCGAGATTAATAATACCGATTTCAACGCTGTTTGGTTGTGCCGGCAACTTATTTTTCATAAAGACACCTCTGAAGTTTTTTATGGCTAATTTTGTAGCAGCATCGAGTAAATCAAAATTGGACACAGGAGTCAAAGACTCTACAACCATAGGTTCCTCAACTAGTAAACCGGTCCTAGTCTTAGACCCTTTCCGCTGTACCATGAATACGGGGTTCCTGGTAGTCTTAGACCCTTTCCCTTTTTTATATCCCTTCCCAGTTGCTTTCTTTAGTGCCAATCCTGCCGCGGTACCAACGGCTCATAACTCCGCCGCTTTAGCCACGGCTGGGGCCGCTGCCGCAATCAAAGCCGGAATCGCAGCTAACAGCGAGAATATACCGCCGGTTTTAATCATATTTTTTATCACAGCCGCAGAGAGAGAGAGGGAGTAACGTGAACGCCTTTTTTATTTTTGAGCGCGTCATTGAAGTGTTTTACTTGACGAGTCGTCAACGATAATTTATTCGCCCGGCCAGTCATCTGATTGGGTTTCAGTGTTATTGTAGTTCCACATTTTTTAGTTGATTCTGATTGCAATTTCTTAAGTTGACCGGGAGTTAACGTAACACTAATATGACTATATGACATTATACAATAACAGATTGATTCTAATGGAAAAATCCGAAAGGATTTTCAATTACATATTTTCCACTGGTGCATCTATCACTCTCATTCTTCCGCCAACACCTTCGAGTAGCATTGATTTATCGCTGAGAATAACAGCAAACGCTCTATAATTAGCAATAGCACTACGAAGCACATTAGCTCTAAAATGTATATCAACGACGGATTGTCTTGTTAAATCAAGATGTTCCAACGAAAAATAACAGATTGGATATAAATTCCTAAAGTTATATTGTGATATTTGCAGAGCAGTATCGACATTTTGATGACAACAATCTATGATACACGCAGGCAATATGGTTTCGACCGTAATTAAGTTCTACATCTTCGGATGGTTCCTGCTGACCGTTTATTCTCAGTGAGACGTCTTTAACACCTAATTGATCAAATATCATATGGCTGAAGAGTTGATTGCCAACTCGTGTATTATCCTGTAAAGCAATAAATATATGACGTGGCGCAGCAACACCTTGTTTTGATGCTAGGTTCCATGTAAATAACCAATTAATATTTGATTGTTTAACATCTGTACTTACCGTTAGCCAACTTAGTAATGATTTTCTTCCTTGGTCCATAAATGATAGTAATCGTTCTTCTGCGGTGATTGATGGAGTTAACACTGGCATCCACAATGATAGTTTTGTTAAATTGACTTTACCGGGATCAGCATCTGGATGTGCAACATCTATTGGAATCCTCCGAATTGCGTCATTATCATCACCCTTTCGCACGAGTGCTACTGTATGCTTTGCTCCATAGATAACTTTTCGAACATTTCTGCAGAATCCAAATATATGATGTAGTGGAATCGCGCATGAAAATGATCTACGCGCTCTTTCCAACATTGACATGCGTGTTGCAGCTCCTAGGTTGTAATTGGGATCGTTGTTCATAATCATATTCTCAGCATATCAGCGGCACCAGCATTATTCTTTGTTCGTCTTACAATAAATGGATTTTTCCCAGCAGTATTTTACCATCCTTTGCAAACATCATAGAAGGACCAACCGATCTTGTATAATCATCGGAATATCTCGCTAACCCTATTATTGTTGTGGCCACATCAACATCACGATCTATCGATTCAATCTCTTTTCCATCGATGAGGTATTTTGCACTATCGAATAGCGCCATGATCCCATAATTGACAAACCCGACTTGAATATCAGCTGGATACTCTGCTGGCACAGCAGTAGTATCAGCAGCTGTTACAAGTTCTCCTTCTACTTCGATAAAAGCTTCACAAGGCAAAAAGTATTTACTGGTGTCATGAACTTGAAGTTCAATTCTTGATCGACTATTTGAGTCTATTGCATGATAGGCGTAATATTGATAATCACGTACAGAATCATCCTTGCAAACTGGGGCGTCCATATCAAACGCTGGATCAGGTGACCATTTGAACATTTTATTATATACTCGTAGATCTAAATAGTAAAATCGGTAGGATTTTCATCGTCGTGGTTTTTTAAGCCACTTCCCTCTATCATATTTGCTATGTTGCTTTGGTCGTTGGTGTCTGACGGAGTCATCAGCGACGCTAGGTTTTGATCTACTGCGTTATTTATAATTTTACTAACACTCGCAGGCATATCCGCTGTAGATGGTTTTGAAAATCCTTTGGATTTTCGCCGTCGAACTAGCGCTGTTAATTTATCCCGAGCGGCTGAAAACGCTTTTCCGGCAGTATCTCCAACAGCGCTAATACCCTTATCACGAATAACATCAATAGCTTTCATCGATAACTGTTTTGCTAGCGGCGCCACTTTTTGAGCCATTCTTGCAAATAACCCTGCAATTGTATCACCGAGACCATCACCATAGTATGTTCTATAAACTGGAAACCGCGAGTTTACTACATAGACGCTGGTTGGTTTATCATGGTTGTAGTGTATGGTCATCTTATTTAAATGATATTTATCTAATGAAAAATCCGAAGAATTTTCGACTTAATCACTGTGATAATCCGTAGGATTTTCCACGAACTCATCAATAAAATCTCGATATAGACCAATATCCATGATACCACCTTGAAATAAACGCATGCAGATATCAGCTGGTTCATTGATTATTTCCGGTGAGTTATTTCCAGCTCGTTTTCCTCCGATGAGAACCTCTAATTGTGATATGTCGCTGAGAACATTACCAGGACAACTAACTAGACCATTACGTGATATATCTCTTGGGTTACTGGAATATCCCTTCCCGGCTGATTTTTTAGTTATACCAGTTGCACCTTTTTTCAGAATCAGCTTCTGCCATTATTCGTATTTCATGCGGGTTTGGGTCGTCTATTGTATAACCCGGTGGTGGTTGTGTGACACCTTTTACTGCAGCTAAAAATGTATTAAAAGCGAAACTTATTTCTTTTGTGATTCTAGTTTTACCGCGGTTTGCTAAAAACACTTTATTCGCCCATTTGTCTGTCTTTTATAAATTTTCTAGATTTGTCGTCTTTTAAATAATTATTTCTTATATTTTTTTTAAAAATTGTCTTTAGTAAATTTAACTAATTCAGGGTCTGATTCGATTTCTCTAATTTCAGTTAACACATCAGTCGTAAATATCCTTTCCGGTGGATAGTCTTCTATTGCAACAGCACCTTGTTGTTCAGGTGGTGTGATAAGTGGTGATCTACTAGCAAGTCCTTCTTCTTCAAATTCTCGTTCTTCTTGTTCTCGTTCTTGTTGTTATTGTCGTCGTGCAGCAGTTATTATATCACCAGGAAGTATTTTTAAAGATTTTTTTGTTTGTTTAGATCTCCTTGCTATTTTTTCAGTTTTCGTTGCTATTTTTTCAAGTTCACCAATAAGAGGTTTTTCTTTTCTTTTTTCCCCCGTCTAGGGAACATCTCCCCATATAGCACGCTCTACCCCCTTCGTTGCTGTGGTTATTGGTTTAAACAACTCTTCAGATCCCGCAGCAAAGTCCGTTTGTAAACTCTGTCTAGCTTGCAGTTTATTCCTGACAGAGTCGCGGGTTGGTATAAGCTTTTTGATCGGGACCAGTCTCTCACGAGCCAATCGGGTCGTTAATGCTTCATTTACCATTATTGAAATCGTAAACAATTTTTCAATTAATGTACGAAGAGATTTCAATCTAAATGCAGTGATTTTGTCACCCGAAAATAATTTTAGGTGAAAAAGTCTACGGGAAATCCCATGCAAAATCGACCATTTGACCCGATTGAAACCAGCCTAGTGTTTAGTGTATTTGTGACTGATTTTGGTATATTTTTGGTGCTTTACGTCTGATTTTGGTGTTTTGTTATGATTTTTTACTCAAAGTTATTTTTAAGTGAAAAAGTCTACGGGAAATCCCATGCAAAATCGACCATTTGAAACGATTGAGACCACTGAAAATCAGAGAAAAAAGCACCAAAATCAGACAAAAAGCACCAAAAATATACCAAAATCAGACATAAAAAGCACTAAAATCAACGACAAAAAAAGTATTTACTATGAAAATTTCAGTAATAAAAAAATATTTTACAACTTCCTTGAGATAAAAATCCTCATTGATAATTTCACCGTTATTGTTGACTAAAACAGACCATCAGAATGGTATTTTCGTTTTGTTTAATTAAAAATGTTATATTTCTGATTTTTGAATTAATTATTCTTTTTACTTCATACTCCTTCCCTAATTCCTTTCTTACTTTATCCATGATAGTAAATAACGGCACAAACTTACTGACGTCGTTACAACATAGAAGGGAATCGCGAATTGAATTCTGAATTCGTTTTACTAGTGCATATTGTTTGGGTAGTACATATTTGTTATTGTTGGTGCCGTATTCAAAGTCCTGCAAGTCAGATATAATTTTATCGCAGTTTAAACCATGTGATTTTCCTGACATTTCAAATTTAAAATTTCGGTTATCACCTCATTGATATTTTTAGAATTCATATTATTGATAATTATATACCTATAATATGAAAAATATATTTCCAGAGATGGATCTATATGCATAAACGAATTGAATTTTTTGTCCGGTCTTTGTTGAAATCGCAGATCGATAAATTCCCTCTGCGACGCATTGAATAGAAGGTGGACAAATATCGAAATACCTACCGGCCTTAGCTATTGATTGAAATACTATTTCCTCGTTATTTGTTGCATTAAAAGATCTTACAGGTCTCGCTCTTTTCGAGTATTCAATTTTCGCTTTGTGAGATAGCCTGCAGATTTGATAAAGAATTGTTCTTAGGTTTAGAATCGATGTGATCGATAACAAAACCATCCTTGATCAATCCATGGAAACATTCATATATAATTCTATGATTAAGATGCATTTTCCCTCCAGCGTTAAACTTCAAATACCCCATACCATTGTCAGAACCAACTGGTTTCTTCAGTCTGTGGTGTCCGTCAATACCATCACTTGATGCCTCATAGATGCTGATCACGGGATGCGGTCGGAATTTTTGGTTCATTTGTATATACTATACTATTTGTCTAATTCATTGTTTGTTCTAATGATTACATTTGGAAATCTTCCGATGTAGTCTTGAGGAGTTTTTATGACTTTGTCCTTGACCCTGACTGTGTCAGCGTCAGAGTCATTGATGGAGTTTTTAGTGGAATCTTTGATAGAGTTTTTAACTCTATTATCATAATAACGCTTCAACTCCTTATATCGCTTACCACCACAACCGAGACACAACTGTGATTTACCACGCACCCCTACCCCACATCGTATACAAGGGATCGAGTCAAGGCTTCCACGTCGAAAACTTTGCATATGATATCCACAGAACTCGTTTCTGCATAATTTGTTACACGGGGTTACTGATCCAATCATAAGCCATTTGCAATGATTTATTATATAATATATTCTCTATTTAAATACTTGTTTTAATTATAGCATGAAGGAATTCGAGAGATTATCGAAAATTACGCTTAGGAAAAATGCTAAATTCAATCTCGATAGAGTCTCTGATACACCAAAGGGTAAAATTCGTGATAGAACCATGTTGGGTAAAATCAGCGATTGTTTTAATGAATTCAAGCGTGATAGAGCATCTCGCTGTTGGTCGACATTTCGATTCAATGGTGAAGTTGATGCTACCATGAACGATAAAAACGCAGCAGTGATAATCTCATCTTACGCAGAAAAGGTATTTTTTTAGAGTGAAATTCATTATCCGTTAAGACACCGGAGATTGGATTATCAGGGATACATTTGAACCCATCTTGAAGAATAAAAAAACTGTCACTCCAGGAATTCTGACTGGAATTGACAAACCGTATTACGAAAGATCTTATCCTGTAACAGCAGTTGTTTATGAAATATAACCGTTAAATGATAAACCGAGTATTGAAAAACTAAAACCCATGAAACTGTCGTCGCTGAATTGTGTAGCAGAACGAATAATAGAACACTTCACAAATGAATCCCGGGGGAACAAATTGACTGATCTAAGACGCAAGAGAATAACCGAGTGGGGACTAATAGTAAAGGAGCACGGGCAACAATTCAAAATGTGGCAGAGTTAGAACGAATACTAAAATTCCCAATATCGGTAACGACAATAACAGGCGAGATATTATATGAACCGAAATATAAATCGAGAGGAGCTCCAACCAAAAGTATTGATCATAATGAACACGCATGGACATCTGCAGTAACAATATTTCCGCGGGATAGAACCATAAAATATATACCCGTGGAATTCTCTGAAGAGAAACTATTTGATTTTATTCACCAGTTGAGTTAAAACGATCCTGTGTCAGTGTGGTTACTTCACAGCGCTGAAAATCCCGAGGGTGGATACGATCAGTTTGTAAGACCCAATGGAGAATTATACCGTACCGAAGCCCTCCATGACAAGATGAAAAAACTAGCTGGTAGTTTCGACGACGAACAATTATTAACAAATTGCTTTACAATTCCGTTGGTTGCGGCTCATTCTGCGAGAAAGAGAAACTCGTGGAAACCAACGCGAGCTGAATTTCTCACAGACATCAAATCAAGCTGCATCGAATATAACCACGGTGGATTATGGAATACAAAATATGACCCTGAAACTATTATTTCAGTTGATATAGTCGCGTGTTACCCAGGGAGTTTTCTAGGGTACGGAGAATGCGCTGAATACTTCAAGCGATTTGGACATCCCACCCATGAGATGGCCCGGGTTGCAATTAATGGACCATTACCCGATTTTGATTTAACCGGATTCGCTTGTGTGGTATCATTTGAACTGGCTAAAGGACTTCATCCGTTCTGTTATGTCTGGTTTGGTAGAAATATGTCTGTGAAAAATTGGATGCCAATAGTGCTATTACGGTATATGATCGATTGTAACATGCTGATATCGCTGATTGTCAGTGAAGCAATTATATCATATCGAGCACAGACTGAAGTCTGGTTACCACCACAACCTGATCTAGATAGTATAATCAGCGAACAACGAAAACAATTCTCGGATCTCGACGAAGAATATATCATGAATTGGTCCAAACTGTTATATGAAATCAGAAACAAAGATGCAAAAGATCTCGGTAGAAGAATAATCGGTAAATTCACTCAGGGTGGCAAATATGACAATACAAGATATTCTTCACGGTTGATTATAGATAACGTCGAATACGATTTTATAATCGCGGATATAACATCTAAGGGTATATATGTCGATCGTAAAGACGCTTTCTTGTCCGATGGAACCAAATTGGGTTTAATTGTTACTTACAGCGATGGACACAGTCTTCAGTATACACATTTGAGGGCATCAATGCTGGCTTGTGCTATTATCAATTTATTTTCGATGATAAATAGATTTCCTGACACCGCAGTTAAAGTCGCCACTGATTCATTTTAAATAGACATGAAACACAGCAACGCAGTAGCTAAATTCACTAGTTGGGGATCATGGAGAATTAAGCGGGAAATACCGTGTGATTATTCCGGATCAGCAGATGTTACGATTGAGGATAAATATTTGAAAATCAATCAGTGTTCAGAACTATCTAACGCACCGCAGATATCTGATCCAATATGTAGATATAAAACAGTTAATTTAAACAGTTGTGGCTGGTCAGGGAAGACGACAAGCGCGATTGAATTATTTCGAGGGAAATCAAACATGATTGTTCTAACACCAACACACAGACTTGGCAGAGAGATGAAACAACGAGGGGTAAATACCTCTACTTATCACAGTTTCTTTCGATGGAAAGGCGATAAATAGAATCTTTAACGAATCGGCGAGAAGTTTATTCCTGAAGTCATAATTTGGGATGAGATATGCACGGTGTCATTAGATGTATTACAAAAATTTCTTGAGTGGTTATTACACGCGAACACAAAAGTCGTCATGTGCGGCGATCATGGCCAACCACCACCATTTGTCGGTTTATCGCCACATGATTGGCTAAAGAATTTTGTAGACTATTATGAAGAAATTAACACCGATCATAAAGCATTTGATGAACAATTACGAGAGTTCAAGAAACTAATTAGATTACAACCTGACAGAATTCAATGTGAGATAGCGCGTGAAATAATTTCGGAAACTCCCATGAATGATTTTTGGGAAACGTGGAGACCAAACGATTTGATAATCGCAAGTAGAAAAATAGTCAGGGACACACTTCAGATGAAGTTATTTGAAACACAGAAAGAAAAATTTGCAACACTTCCAGTGCCGTTGTGTTATAGGCCTTCGGATACACGAAAACAGAATATTGAAGTTGATATTCCAGGACAGCGTGAAAAGCAGAATTTAGTGTTAAATGATATTGTGTTGGTTGATATCAGCGTCGTCGAAGATGCATTGCGTGCTGGTAAATCTCCATGGAAGCTAGGTTATGCAGCGACGATACATTCTTCACAGGGATTGACTATATCAGATACAATTGTTTGGATGGTGGATAATCACATCGAGTGGTCAAATTTAGTTTACCTCACAGTATCCAGAGTAAGAAGAATAAATCAACTTCGACGAATTGTCCTGACAGAGTCAGGAGATGATAACGACACTACAATAAGTGATATTGTCACTGGTGATTTCATCACTAAGGACATAATCAGAAAAAAACTTTATGGTTATAAACAACATGACAAAGAAAATAACAGAGGATTTGATATTGATGCCGAATTAATATTTACGCTGAAGCAACAACAGAATAATCACTGCGCGAGTTGCAATTGTATAATGCTTTGGTGTTGGTCGGATAAGAATTCTCGACAATTTACCATAGACCAAAAAGATAACAGCGTAGGTCATACTAGAAATAATGTGATGCTGACTTGTCTTGAGTGCAACAGACGAAGAGGCTCTAGTTAAGACCACGCGGTGGTAATTGAGTGTCATCGAGTACCACTTGCAGTTGTTGTCGAGTAAACCCATGCTGAGGAGCGGTCAAATCCAATCTATAGATTGCTGGTCTACCCGTAGATCGTGTTATACTAGATATTTTATGCATAGTAACGCTCTAAATAGGATCAGTAGCTTTTTTTACCACCTTCGAGTTCTCCTGGCTCACATAAATACCTAACTTTGACATTACCGAGTATTGGTTGTTTTGAAAAAAAAATTGCGGTTTTACTGGTATAGACTTATTTTTAATCGCGTTGTTAGGTTTCATGTTGATTGTTCGAGTAATCTCATTATTGAGAGCGGTAATCACAGCTGGTAATCTCTCGACCCATTCACGGGATCGTTTATCCTGGATGAATCCCTTAGCATATTGATATCCAAATAACCGCTCAGCAAGTGTAAGATTAAATCGTTCAACAATTGCCTGATCGCGATGTAGTGCAGTATGTCCTCGTCGTAACGCGGTATTATGATTCTTCATTGTTGATAGAACCGCACCCTGAAATTCCTTGCCAGGATCAACTTGTAATAGATTTGGCCAGCGCAGAGGACCTCGCCGATAAATCCTTTCAAATGCAGAAGCCACTTCAGTTGATGACTTTGTCTTTAGCGGTTCTGGTTGTTTGCATCGACTCGCAACATCAACTACAGTTAACGCGTATTTGTAACCACCATCATGTTGCAGAAATAATATATCAGCTTGATGAACTTCATTAGGAACGGTCACATCAAAATGCGAGTAGTTAATTTGTTTAGGTGGCGGTAGATAAATTTGCCATATCGCTTGTTTGGATAACCAATTAGCCGCAGTGGTATATTTCACCTTCGCGGCGCTAGCGAGTTTACCAATTGCTCCTTTACCCCGCCGGTATCCTCTTGGAGAATAAAAAATAGATTCCATGTTATTATTAATTACCAGCACCTAACATCAATTTACCTTTCATCGCCGATTTTACTAACCATGAAGCCAATTTTTCTTTGAAGGATTTATCAGTGATAGAATTCAACACGTGAATTAATTTCACATCTGCGATATGTCTATGTTGCAGATTACTGCTTTTATAAGCAACATCATGAGCATGACACGCCTTATCAATGGTGTTTATTGGATATTCACCCTGTCCGGGTTGGTTTTGATCATCGAGTCTGATATCGAGTCTAGTCCCTGGTCCACAATAATTATACCCTGGAAGGTGTTTTTCTCCTGGATACTTTGCCCATGGTGTTCCCGGTAGTTTAGTTAGCTTGGCTGCAATATCACCTCCTCGTTTTTTTTTAATCATCAGAAATGCTAGCATTTCCTGCAGATCTCAAAGAAACAAATCTAAATTTCTCTGTACTGCCTTGTACGCATTTACCAGAAAGTGCTGATCGGTTATTTTTAGTTGTAATCGTCGTCAAGTCATCTGTGCCAGTACGCGCCTTACACTTCAAACAATATAGATCCATAATTTATATATAATAACATGAATGTAATTGATTATTCAGCTACCCGACGACGAGAACCTATTAAACAACATACGATGTTGCCGAATTATATTAGCGCGATTATAATCGGACCACCTGGAAGTGGCAAGACACAATTGTTGCTTAATATAATAACGAGATGGATGAAATGGGACAAGTTGTATTTAGTAGCCCCGAGTGTAGACGATCAACGATGTTACGAAGTGTTAAAGGATTACAACGAGAGAGCAATATCGGAAATCGATGAAGATATCATTGAATTTAAAGCCGATATCGAAGAAGCACCGAGCATTGATTCCATCGACGGAACTATTAACAATTTAGTCGTATATGATGATGTGATGTTAGACAATCAAAAAAATCCTGCTAGGATATTTTCCAGAGGCAGGCATATAAACACCGACGTGGTATATGTCACTCAACGATATACTCAAATTCCGAAGGTGATCAGAGATAAATGCAATTTATTGTGTGTGTTTAACGGAGTTGATACTCATACGCTACGAAATATCTGCAAACTTGGTGCGGCGGTAATATGGATCAGAATCGATTTAGAAATTTCTTTAGTCACGCTCAGTCAATCCCACACGGATTTGTGACGATAAATTTAGCAGATCCTCGAACGCGATATCGTGTCGGACTTGATAAAATATTTGGTTAACTCATAGCAGCAGAGGGGGAGAATTCCAACAACCAGGGCTTCTTCGAACAAGCGTTGGTTAGCCTCGTCGACGCTTTTTTTTACGATTTCGAGAAAGCCTTAGTTTCCCAAATAGACCCTTCTATTAATCATTTACTAGGAAGCCTTAGTTTGTCGATTCGACCTTTCATAGAATATTAACGAGAAGGAAAAGAGAAAAACGGCTAAGGGGTTGGTCTGTTCACCCCCTCTGCTGCTGAACCACGGACCCACGAGAAACTACCAGCAAGCTTTCTCACAAACCCGCACTGGCCGAATCTGAAACTCGAATCCACTCTGATAGAGGTGATCCGTAACGGAGAGCGCATAAGACCACTTGGCCACTTGGGGCCGATAACAATTCTTTGATTAACACACTTGTTCTATTTTTCTTAAAATGACAAAACAGCAACCTTATGCAGGACATTAATACTGTTACTATTTATTTACTTACAATTATAGAAGTTAATTTCATGCTGGTTACCGATAAATAGGAATGTGTTACGTTATTATACCTGGAACATCTATAGCTTCCTGTAAATGAAACTGTCTTTCAAACCAGGATGTATTGTTAATCTAATTTAAACATTTATGGACTTTCAATTTACATAAACATAAATGCAAAGCCAACATTGTATAAAGAAAATGTGCATTGTATCACAAACTCAAAACTTGCTTTTAATTTTATTATCAAATCGTTGTCTTTATTTATCTTATTTTGATAATCTTGTGTATCACTTAATGCATACTGCGGTAACATATTTAATGTGTAAGCGAAACTGCTGCTGAAAAAATACTATTGAAAGTTTATATATTGGCATCGGAAATTCAAACCTTATTTGTTATTTATCATAAAATCGTAATTGATCTATTTTACAGTAATTCAGTAATTCAGTTTTGACATTTTGAAATAATATCAAACTGCATTTGTTCAAAGGAACAAAGGATATTTTTGGTTTCGCCTGCTTATTATTATTGTTTGGAATATGTGACCTAATTATCCTAAGGGTATAAAGTATTATTTTTATACTAAAGATATAAACTAGAATATACTCCCAGTAAAAATAGACATATTCTGTCTTTAAAATACGGGTCACATAATATATATATATATATATATATATATATATATATATATATATATATATATATATATATATATATATATATATATATATATATTGGTCATTTTTTCCTTAACAAGATGTCACTATATTCTGCAGAAACATCTAATTAAAGCAGAGTGCTGTTTAAGGTATAAAGCACAAATAACAAGTTGTTACGTCTATTAATATTAATGTCTGCTTTTTAACTAAACTCATTTACAAATGGCTTTTTTAAAATCAACCTCTCTCTCTCTCTCTCTCTCTCTCTCAGATCGATCGATCGAAAATTGATCCAAATTAACTACTAAGTTTAGTCACATGCAGCATCAAAGACTACTATGGTTTAAATAAATTACCAATTTGAACTGTAGATACATGGTTTTCGGGAGTGGGGAGGTATTTCAGCGTAACTTTCAATTAATTTGTACATGGGCAATGTTTCAATATCAATACACTAGCGGGATATAAATTGCTAGTCAGCGAGTGGCCGCTTATTGCAGACTGTTTTTCATCAGCAATGAAGATAATGTAAAATTTGAACCTCCAATTAAAATGCATACTGTGCGCAGTTTATTTAATTCAGGCTTTCTACATTTTTCGAACGATGTCAAAGAAAGCACGTACCATTCAGCCTCTTCCAGATAGGACAATACAACAAAAGTTTATATAATTCCATAGACAATATTATAGAAATTATGGGTAATATATATATATATATATATATATATATATATATATATATATATATATATATATATATATATATATATATTCTTATTTACTTTATAAATTTTTCATATTTTCTTTAACATCTTTGGCAGATTCATGGTTACATTTGTGCCCAGTATTTGATTTGGGTGGAGGTCTCTATTCAAATATATATATATATATATCTATATATATATATATATATATATATATATATATATATATATATATATATATATATATATATATATATATATATATATATATATATACAGAGAGAGAGAGAGAGAGTTACAAAAGGAAGAATGAGAGTAAAGGGTTCTTTTCTAGAAAATTCCAAAATATCAACCAGATAAAATTTGTTACTAGAATGATAACTAAGAATGTCATCAATATCAGGTATCCAAGGCCTTCTCATGTATGTATGTATGTATGTATGTATGTATGTATGTATGTATGTATGTATGTATGTATGTATGTATGTATGTATGTATGTATGTATGTATGTATGTATGTATGTATGTATGTATGTATGTATGTATGTATGCATGCATGCATGCATGCATGCATGCATGCATGCATGCATGCATGCATGCATGCATGTATGTATGTATGTATGTATGTATGTATGTATGTATGTATGTATGTATGTATGTATGTATGTATGTAGTTAGGTAGGTAGGTAGGTAGGTATATAGGTAGGTAGGTATGTATGTATGTATGTATGTATGTATGTATGTATGTATGTATGTATGTATGTATGTATGTATGCATGCATGCATGCACGCACGCACGCACGCACGTACGTACGTACGTACGTATGTATGTACGTACGTATGTATGTATGTA
Organism: Unio pictorum; assembly: GCA_030141615.1. Lineage (NCBI taxonomy): Eukaryota > Metazoa > Mollusca > Bivalvia > Unionida > Unionidae > Unio > Unio pictorum. Next base: position 5,890,940 of record JARLTB010000029.1, on the reverse strand, counting down.
TGTATGTATGTATGTATGTATGTATGTATGTATGTATGTATGTATGTATGTATGTATGTATGTAGTTAGGTAGGTAGGTAGGTAGGTAGGTAGGTATATAGGTATGTATGTATGTATGTATGTATGTATGTATGTATGTATGTATGTATGTATGTATGTATGTATGTATGTATGTATGTATGTATGTATGTATGTATGTATGTATGTATGTAGTTAGGTAGGTAGGTAGGTATATAGGTAGGTAGGTAGGTATGTATGTATGTATGTATGTATGTATGTATGTATGTATGTATGTATGTATGTATGTATGTATGTATGTATGTATGTATGTATGTATGTATGTATGTTCAGATCAGAGGGAGACATGCATACCAATTTGCCGTTGTTCTGCGTCTTGAGTTTTCTCACATATACATTGATCCTTTTCTGAAACGTCACTCAGCTGAAACGTAATGGTTGTATCATTATTATGGAATAGATGCGAAGATAGTACTATTAATTCAGAAGGATACAGACATAAAACTTCACAATTAGTCATTGTTGAAATTCCATGTATTTTTACCCTACATCCATTGTTCATGAGAACAAAGAGACAATGAAGAATATAATATTGTGGACAGACTGGCCGTTTCATGAATATCACGTGACGTACAAATGACATGACATTACATTCAATGTAAAGCAAAGAAAATCTTTTCCTTAGAAATGCCAGTCACTATTTCGGTTTTCACATGAAGTTAAGCTTGCACAGTTTGCCTATAATACTGTAGAGGTCATCACCCACGAAGTGACACAACTATATGTTTTTATTCCACTTTATAAAATTTCTGATATATTGAAGATCATTATTTCTGTAACAATTTTGTATGATATCCATGATGGTATCATTATTTCTGTAACAATTTTGTATGATATATATGATGGTATCATTATTTCTGTAACAATTTTGTATGATATCTATGATGGTATCATTATTTCTGTAACAATTGTGTGTGATATCCATAATGGTATCATTTTTTCTGTAACAATTTTGTATGATATCTATGATGGTATCATTATTTCTGTAAATATTTTGTATGATATCCATGATGGTATCATTATTTCGGTAATAATTTTATATGATTTCTATGATGGAAACATTATTCCTGTAATTGTTCTGTGTGCTTTCCATGATGACAGCATCAGTTATGTAATAATTTTGAATGCGTTCTATGATGGAATCATTATTTTTGTAATAATTATGTATGATTTCCATTATGGTGCCATTTTTTTCTTTAATAATTGTGTAATGTTTTTAATGATGGAATTATTATTTTGTAATTATTTTGTATGATTTTCATGATAGTATCATTGTTTCTGGAATAATGTTGTATGATTTCCATGATGGTAACGTTATTTTGGTAATAATTGTGTATGATTTCCATGATGGCATCATGATTTCTGTAATAACTGAGTAATGACTTCCATGATGGTAGCATTGATTCTGTAATAGTTTTGTATGATTTACGTATCATTATTTCTTTAATACTTTTATTATGATATTGTATTAGCCAGCGATAAGCTTTCCACGATGGTATCATTATTTCTGTGATAATTTTGATTGATTTATTATGATGGTAACATTATTTCTGTAATAATTTGTATGATTTCATGATCGTATCATTATTTCTGTAACAATTTTGTAACAATTTCTCAACGCGCGATGTTTTTTTCATGCATTCTTGCTTGTCTTGGTGTAACTGCTCCGGTGGCTTAGTGGTTAGAGCGTCCGCCGCGGAAGCGTACGATCGTGGGTTTGATCACAGGCCGAGTCATGCCAAAGACTTACAAAAGTGGTACTAACAGCTGCCTCGCTTGGCGCTCAGCATTAAGAGGTCAGTGTTAGGTCTGCTCGGCCTGGTGTCAGGATAATGTGACTGGGTGGGACATCGTGCTACATCTCTGCGGCATAATTCCCCAGTGCTAGACATCACTATAAACTGCCTCACTGCAGTCATCGTAGCGATATGACTGAAAAAGTGCTAAAGCTATGTTAAATATCCTAATCAAAGAAACAAAATCGTCTTCTTGTTTTTATTTTTATTTTCAGCGGTTAGCAGACCATGCGTTCTTATATTTTATGTTGTTACGATAGCATCTACGATAACGTCATCTAATTCAGATTCAATTAGGTTTAGGATGTATTTGATTTCTATGGTCAACATGGCAGATTCTCCTGTAAATCTTTCAATCGTGTTAATGGTTTTATCCTATGTCTGCCATTCACATAACATTTGTGACAGGTCTAACGTAAACAGGACTGGTAATTTTTCCGGACTGGTTTTCATATCCATGGGCGTTTCATTAAATTCCCCGATACTGTTATACGCCGTTTTCGCCTTTTCATCGTCTGGCGCATCAAAATTATGCGGCGCAAATAAGAGTTTAACAAAGTCGCGAGCAATGCCAAGGAGATAGATAGATATTTAGATATTCGACTGTGATGTTAAATTGAATAAAGCTATTTTTAACTTGCAGTTATGCAAAGTTCTTCAAAGTTGCAAGACGTTCTCTGTCTCCCTCCATTCTGTGATTCTGAGTAATATTCAGCAAGGATGCACGAAAGACTCGATGGCAAATTGACTTGATGCCATCGAAAAATACAAAATACGGATCTGCGATAAAATACAAGAACAACAACAGCAATTATAATAATAATAATAATAATAATAATAATAATAATAATAATAATAATAATAATAATGTGTCTTTGGCGATATGCTGTAGTTTACTTACTTCTTCTGTACAACAGTCAAAACTTTGGATCTCGATCTGTTCCTCTTCTATTTCGCTGATGTTCTCCAGCGGGCTAGACTCAATCTTCGATTCAGCTTCTGTAGCAGCTAAAAGACAAAGTAAGTAAAAGATAATCATCTTTAGCTTAATTAACTTCGTAACAGACCCGCACGGAATGAAGAAAAATAATGCTTGCACTCCTTTGGCGCGCATGACCTTATATACAATCAAAATATACCGTACCATTTGCATGCCACGAGCAGCGAATCCGTCGTCGAATAAAAAACGTTTATGATAATTAGTCTACCCTACAATTGTGGATTTGTTAAAACGATGGGCAAAAAAGCGAGATCTTATTTGTTAATTGTAGCTTTAAAAATAAAAAACGAGCAATATCCAGGGCATATGGCATGCGACTAAGTACACATTTGTAGAATGAGATTGAACTCTAATGGTGACTTGTATAACATAAACGTGTTATAAAAACTGTTGATATATCACAACAACTATTGAATTCGAGTGTCCATTTTGATCTGACTTGAAGACTTATACATGAATATATTCAAACTCAACCTTGTTTATAATGCATACATATTATTTTGCCTCTCTAACAACCCCTATCGTTACATACGAAAGTGCTGTAAAACGAGAAGTTTGAATTTGTTATATTATGTTCTGTTTTAATATGGACTTTCAAAGACCTGTTTGTGCAAAGAAGATGTCTCTGCATCTGTCAGTGAATTATCGATTTTGGTGAAATTATATCAGTGACTGTCAATACCTGTATATACCTAATATGAATCTATGATGTTATGTTGTAATAACTAAAACTACAGTTAATCGTACAACATGTTCACTAATGCAGCCGGGGTAGATATTGTAAGCTCCATGAATGAATCACAGATACTAACCTTATCAACACCACAAATTTAATGTTATTTCGAAAACCTTATATATGAAACAAAAGTGTTCTTCAAACCTTTTGAAGGTATGATATATCTACCTTGTGTTTGGCTCTGTCAAATTGTAGAGGTAAAAGTTTAAAATTATATAAACAGCTTAGAACGAATACTTGAATTTTTTTTTTTGAGACATAAGTTATGTATGTTTTTTCACTGCAGTAATATATAAACCTAAGCCAAACTGCTCTCCGAATTAAATATTTTAATGGAAGAAAACAAATTTATTTCCATGATGCAAGCTAAGCTTTGAGCTATTTTTGCACTTGTTTCAACTGCAAATTGTTTACTAACTAGAAGTAAAGACATAGCGATTTTCTACACTAGTGACAGTAGAAATACTTTGCTTTCATTGATGCAATAAATCAATAATGATTTTTCATGGCCAAACTATAGAAACCTTTGTAACTATTTTTATCATCATCATCATGCCTGCATAACTAGTAAGCAAGTTGATACATTCCCAACCAATGTAATGATATGCAAATATACTGGACGACATGTTGGGATTCATGGCAAAATGCATGTTTATAATACCATGACGAATCCCAAGTTAGGTATTCTAGACGTTTGCGTAGCGACCTGCATATATAACACGCGGATGTGATACTGTTATAAAATGCGTACCAGCTATTCGAAAAGTATAATTTATAATTTGAGAAGGATGACAGGTCACTGTCTTAGTTTCGCTAAAAATGGACGGCTTGTCCTGAGTGAAAAACACTTTCGAGAGAAATAGTAGAACATTATTACACATATAAATCTTTTTTTTAAATTCTCTCTTCTGAGATATTAGATCAAAATCACAAATTTTGTAAGATGCTAATAAAGTCGAACTAATACATTTTTATGCTATAAAGATTACATTTCAAAACACAGTATTTAATTTATTTTTATTTTAAATACTTACATGAACTCAGTTTGCTCATATTGCCCGATTAGACGACCTACATGACGATATATTTAGTATCGGATTTCATTATTATTCAATATCCAATTCTGAAATAAAACAGTTGACCGTATGGTTGACAAAATGATAATACTTGTTACCTAAAGGAAAGTTTACAGGTAGAACATTCCATTGTACTGTTTTGTAAACAACTAGTTTAATCAAGACACTCAGAGGTGATGTTTGAAGTACGAAGGGCCTAGGGCAGACCATGACCGCATGATTGAACTGTTTTGTAAACAAATTTAATCAAGACACTCAGAGGTGATGTTTGAAGTATTCAGGGCATAGGTCAGACCATGACCGCGCGATTGAACTGTTTTGTAAACAACTAGTTCAATCAACACACTCAGAGGTAATGTTTGAAGTACGCAGGGCCTAGGGCAGATCATGACCGCGCGACCTTAGGCCAGATGCGCGAGGCCACTCAAGAGCTGGACATGGGGTAATCGTCCCACGTGCTACCCCAAACGCCGTTCAAAATTACACCTCTACTAAATTATAGAATAGTTTATTCAGCTGTAACATAAATAATGTATACGGCCATTCCAAAATGTCGTTACCATAATATGCTTATATAATTCATGCATTTAAAATGTTACTCTGCTAAATCTCTTTTAAATTTCAGAATTAGATATTGAATATTAAAGAATCCTATAACCGAATATTTCGTCATCTAACCTATGTTCAGTTAAGCATTGCAAATAAAATAAATGATAATGTACTTCCAACTTTAACTCGTTTTAGAATTATAATTTATTACTTCGATTTTATTAACAATTTATACTAATTTATGAAATTACCTCCGCAATTGGAAGGTGCGAAACAAATGGTAAATACCTCAGTAGTAGACGGGGGCAGTTTAGGGTCTAAGGAAATCAAAATCAAAAAGGTCATGGGGCTGTTTAGGGTCTATGGAAAATTTAACATGGGGCGAAACCTTGGGGTAATGGACAATGGAAGTCCGAGTCAAAAATGTCTTCCGGCACCAAGGGTTATATGGGAATTTAACATGAGTGAGCATGTATAGGGTCGTTGGGAATTTAACATGGCAACGGCACCTGGGGAATAGAACATAGATGACGTCATGGTTTATTGTGTAAAAACTATTTATAGGGTTAAATGCATTTATAGGGGCAATGGTTAATAGGGACAAACACAGACATAGGGAAACAAATAAATGCCCATTCAAACAAAGAAGATGGAAACACACAGACAAGAGGACAGAAATGTTCTACAAAAACACACATATAGAGAAAAGACTCGAAAAAGAAAATTATATTGTACGTGTTTTAAACATTTATTCAAGTTTATACATGGGCTCTCTGGCCTGTACTTTGGTCTCAGCACTATCCATTTAATACATAAACATTTGGACATGAAACAAACCTAATTATTAGTTGTTTAGTTCTTGGTTCTAGTAAACTGCTTTTTAAAATTAAAGTCACGCCTTTCTATAAATTGCATATATAATGTATTTACATTAAATGTTCATTTATAATAAAAAGCTAAACCGAAACAAGTAACAAACAATAAAATAAGACAATTTATATTTGCCGTGTGTGCAAATTCACGACGGTCTCGAAGATAGTTCACGTATAGTTTATGTTTAGGACCTTTCTTTACAATCACCCGCCAGCATATCTGGCCTTTTGAATGGTCTTGGGTCTTATCAGTATTCAGCACATTTCAGGTTGCAATGACACATACGCTTTTATTTGTTTACACTATCATTGGTTGTTGATTTTGCCATCCACCGTTGTATGACTACAGTTTGAATTTGGCTTTATATCTAGAGTTGTGAACACCTGCATTATTAATTTCTTCCAAACGTATGAGGTCTATTGAAGACATGCGCATGATGAGAGAACAATGTGACATCACCGATGAAAAAGTGACCATTTATAGTTCATACGTTGTATCTACATGTGGAGAAGACGATGACACTTGATCTGGTTACCGATATATTTAAAAATGAAAGAGAGTACGTGATGGGAAACATCACGATGGGATACAAGTGGTAGCTAACTAGATTTTAAAAAACGTGTGTGACGGATATATAGAGAAACATGAACCTTCACTGGGTTTATACAGATTCACCAATTTGTACCCGTTAGATACTAAGGGATAGATACTCCCAGCTATCATCATCACTTTCGTGCTTGGTCATCGCGCTATTGTAAACCAACTTATTACTAATGGTGGTAAACACGATAAAGCAAATCCTGATGGCAATACCTTATCTGCTGCGAGGTTTTGGTCCATGAGGTGATGTTTGCATAATGTATTGGTTGCTTTCGAGTATGACTTAGTTATTAAATGGTAAATACATCCACCGACCAAACAGGTTCAGTGGTATGACTATAATATATTCATTTGTCCAGCTGTTCGCGTGTAATCCTGGCGAGTCCTATAATTGTTGTGACTACGTCAAAATTGTCCAGAATTGATTCGAGCTCTTTTTAGTCGAGGGAATAACGGGCGCATTATTATACATAACTCCACTGTTAACATAACACTCTGTTTATTGGTATCGTAATGAGCTTTGTTCTTGCATAAGTTTTCCTTTATCTTCCATCATTGCCTCATATGGAATGAAAAACCTAGACTCGTCGTGTGTGTGTGTGTCATTTGGATTTCTGACGCAATTTTAACCATAGTTCAGTCATATGGCTTCGATGTGTCAGTGTGGCAATTCATAGTGATATCTATAATTGGGGCCACCGATATGTTGCATAATGTCCCACTGCTTCCCATTATCTTGACACCAGGCGGACCAGTCCTAACAGTAGACTCTTAATGCTGAGCACCAAGCGAGGCAGATGTATGTACCATTTTTATAAGCATTTGGTATGAATAGGCCATGGTTGAAACGTACGTGCTCCCACCTCCGAGGCGGATGCTCTAACAACTTGGCCACCGGAACGGTCTTTTTTAACTTGCTATCTACTTTTATTGATTTGTATCACTAGCGAGATATGAGTAATGCTCGAAACGCCTGTGATTTCGAATGACTAAGACAGAAGCTCCCATGTCAAATGTCAAAATAGGCGTAAATCTATGCCACATCGTCAGATTTGTCATCGGACAATCTCTGCTGAGCACCCTCGCAAATAATTTTACTAACTTTCAGCGGCATTGCTTTAGTCCATGGTAATATAAGTGGAACCGCCAATGATGGTTCTCGTGTTTTAATCAATGGATAGTCTTGAACTACAAGGAAAAACGAATATTGGTCAGCTAATTATTATGGTATATAAGATAAAGAGGTGTTACGTGTATAATTATATAAATTCACCTTGTTCACGGTTGGTGAAAACCTAGACAGAATATAACCCTGAACAACAACGTCTGTCCTTCAGGACCTGCTTTCGTAACCGCGCACATTGACATCACATGTGAAATTGACTTGCGTCACTGAGGTTGTTATTGTAGGGTTTAACGCCATTTTTAAGCACACGATTGGCTATACATGGCGGCCAGTATTAATGGTGGAGGAAGAACCCGGAAAGCACACCCGACCCACGAGGGGATACTGGCAAACTTTCTCACATACCCACATTGGTCGAATCTGATACTCGAACCCACGCAGACAGAGGTGAGATGGCAGTGATCCGTAGCTAAGAACGCTTTAGAACACTCGCCCACTCGGGGCCCCAAGTCAATGAGGTAATATCGGGCCCAATATTATATCCAGTTTATTTAGGTATCACACTCCAACGAGCTTATTTTTGGAAAGATCATGGAACAAATCAAGAACTGTTCTCAAAGACGGTTGTTTAATGTTAGCCAGATATTTTGTAGATTCATTGGCATTAATGGAGCTGAGTATGGGCTCATATTTACGAAGATAAATGTTGGAGTCCTTGCCAGTTAACCCCGAAATTCTTCGTCGAACCTCATCATTGACTGAGGTAATATTGTACGCCAGAGAGGCTAGGTGGTACCATCACGAATAGAGCTTTGGGACCGTCCATAAATTACGTCACGCACCTAGGGGGTGGAGGGGGTCACACATTTGTGACGATGTGTGACGAGCGGGAGGAAGGTGCTTAAAATGTGACGTCACATCAAAATGTGCAACTTTAAATAAAAGTACGACTTAGTTTTTGGATTCCTTACAATGATTCTACCAGAGCTTTTCATTTTGTGGAATGCATAATGATTTTTATAATTCTACTCTCTCTTTCTCTATTCTTGTTCGTTCTACAACAAAGTTGTAAAGTCTTTTTTATATTATAATTACTTTATTTGATAATTATAGGAGAATTCGAATACAATATTCTGAACATCTGCAGTTTTAGCTAGACAACGAATATTTTCCAAAGAATGTTATGCCAATTTCAGCTTTCCAGTTTTCTTTTTTAATATGTTTCCTCCTACAATATCAGAGTGCAGCGTTACACTAAATACATACTACAATGACAATATAGTGATTTGAAACATGTTAATTTTAAAATTGGAAATACGGCTTTTTCTGGGGAGGCGGGGAGCAGATCTTAGTGACGTCCTATTTGAGGGGTCTGACTTTTTATGACGACGTGTGACGAGAGGGGATGAGTTTGGGGGGGTTAAAAATCGGTAAAATCGTAGGACATCATTTATGGATGGCCCCTTTAAAAAATTGCGTGCATATATAACCACTTCAAACAACACGCACGACAGCGATCGGTCGCATAACCACGATTCGGGGAAAAAATATTGAACTATTTACCAACGCTAAAAATACAGGCAAACGTCTTCAACGTAGATATCAATATCACTACAAAATTGCTTTACGATACCAAAAATACGTTGGCAACTCTAAATAGTTCCTTAGAAACCATCTGGCACGCCTAACAATATTAAACGCAAGCTTATAATATAATTAACACATAATGGAGCATACATATATAACTCAAAACAACTGTAAACAGTACTCTCATCTAACTTTCTGCCAATTTCACTCGGATGATGAAACGCTGTAAATGTTGTAAGTGCATAGTAGTATGTTAAATAAAGAGTTCAGAGAACTGGCTTGTCAAGTAATATAAATAATATAATATAATAATAAATACATAATATAAAATCATTCTTGATACTCAACTGAAGAGTGTTGCTGAGTGAGAAATTTGTGAAGGAGATCGTGGTTTTTCCTGTTGCAGTGAAGGAAGTTCATATGAAGGTTCTTGCTCACTTGGTTTTGGTTGAGACCATTTTAACGTCGGTAATTTTAGTGGTTTTCTTTATTGTTTCTCTTTTAACATTTCGAAATGTTGTTCTATTCTACTGCAAAAAATTTACACCTGATCAATATTATTCATTTGAAATTTATTTTGGTTTTACAAAAAAAAAAGAATCAATTTATACCACTTTTGACTATTACACACTTACTTTATTCTTGTTTTAAATATTTATCTCCTTGGGAAAACTTGTAGCAGCTAAACCACCATCATGTTTACTTATATCATGTATACCATTTTCAGTAAATTGTTCAATAAAACTAAATCGCTTCTTACCACTTGACGTTGTTATTACTTCCTCGTCAATATCGTATTCATGTTGAGCGGCAGCTATTTCAACTTGAAGACCTCGTACAATCTTTTTTGTTTGTTTAGTTCTTCTCGCTATTTCTTCAGTTTGTTCAGCAGTTTGTTATAACGTCGGAAGAAGACCTTCGGGAGCCATTGCAAATATTTCAGTCACTTATCTAACAGGTTTCAATAATTGTCCTGTTCCTTGTTGCATATTCAACTTGTGATTCTTGTCGTTGCTGCAGTTTTTGCCGGACACAGTCACGAACAGAAAGCAATTTCTTGATTGCTTCTAGTTGCTCTCAAGCAGCTAATCTAGCTGTGTAAGGTTCATTAGCTGGTGACATTATTGATATGGAAAATATTGTATTCCTGAAACCTAAACAGCAGCAGAGAGGGTTCGACCTCAGTGAGACGTCATATAGGTAAAATAAACATTAAAAAATTGGAGATAAAAAAACCCACTAATCACTCATAAAGTAACAAATAGACTAACCCAATTAAATAAAGTGTCGGTCATTTAGAGACTTTTGTTTGCGTTATTGACCTTATATTTTTTTCAGTTTTTGAAAGAAGCTTTATTTTTTTAGCAACTGGCGTTTCAGCAAAAAGGTGGACTCTCCCAGTCAGCCGATAAATGATATATTTTATTTTATCGCAAAATTAAGTAAGTTGACTGATGATGCAAACTATGATCAATTTGTAAGACCTAACGGCGAAATATATCGTTTAAAATCTCTCGTCCAAGAAGAAATTAAAAATCTTGCGAAGCAATTTTCATCACAGACTTACACTGCTGAATAATTACTGAATAAAAGATTGCCACTGACATCAGTTGCTGCTCACTTTGCCATAGAAAAGAATTCATGGAAACCAACAAGGTTGGGATTCTTTAAAGACGTTAAACTTAGGTGTGTTTAATATGGTCACAGTGGATTGTGGAACACTAAGTATGATTACAACGACGTTATTTCAGTGGATATGTCAGCGTATTATCCAAGAGGTTTTCTTGATTACGGTGAATGTCATGAATACTTGACGTGGTTTGGACATCCCACAGACGAGACGACAAGAGCATCGATAAACAGACCCTTACCGGATTTTGAGTTTACAAGCTTTGCTTGTAAAGAGGCATTTGAATTTGCTGAGACTTTACACTCGATTTGGTACGTCTGGTTTGGTAGACATCTTTAAGAAGAAAAAAATAGGCACCTATAGTTTTATTACGATATATGATTGATTGTAAAATACTGATAACGTTGTCAGTCAGTAAAGCAATTATATCATATCGGAAGCAGATTAAAGTTTGATTACCACAACCAGAGGCACCTGACGTCGTCAAGGTAATCAGCGAGATTAAAGAAAATTGCCCTCATCTCGGTACTGATTTTTTTTAATACTATACTCAAGATCACAAATAACAACAAGGAATCAATCGCGAAGGTTCTTCGCAGAACAATTACTAGTACATTTACTCAAGGAGGATCATAAGATCACAAAAAACATTGTACATGATTAATTATAGATGATGCTGATCTCGATTTTATAACCAACGATACCTAACGCAAGAATACGTGTATAGGTAAAGAAACATCTCTTTTGTCAAACGGAAGTAATTAGTTGTAAGTTATATTGATAGAGAATCACCACAGTTTAGACATTTAAGATCATCGATGCTCGCTTATGTTTCAATAGATTTTATATCGATGATAAATATATTTCCTTACACCGCGGTCAGAGTTGCCGCCACAGATTAATTATATAACAGTACTGCAGGGCATGGTCTAGGGTGGCAGAAGGATAAGTACACAGAACAAAAGTGGACTGACATCATCATATAATGGACCATGAAAAGTTTTGCGGAGACACAAGCATTGGCACATGATCGAGAGAAGTAGAGGGAGCTTGTCAGTTTTTCATCATCAAGATATATTAGAAACTCTTCTATCGAAGAGTCAAGTTTAGTCTGGCGAGCATAATATTAAGTCAAAGAAGAAACAACTTACACACAATCATATAATTACGAGATTGCGAAGGATATTAAATATATATAGTACCCTCTGTACGAAATATAATTATGATGACGATTGCAAATAGTTGTTTCCTTTTATTTAGACTTTTTTTGTGTCTGTATATATACATATATATATATATATATATATATATATATATATATATATATATATATATATATATATATATATATACATATATATATATATATATATATATATATATATATATATATATATATATATATATATATATATATGTGTGTGTGTGTGTGTGTGTGTGTGTGTATATATATGTGTGCGTGTGCGTGTGTGAAGTGCACAACATATTTATTGACACTACTTATAAAATTGCATTTGTTTTAACTACAAGCAACAAGTGTGAAAACATAAGGTATGGAATTCAGAACAAAACACATATGTAAGATATAAACTGTAGATGCAATGCTACTCCAACAAATGCAATCTTCTTGTCAACGTGCAGATCTTTAGGCATGTGTGCAATTTGTATTAGAATTTTAAAAAAATGATCGTATTGTAACAACCGTTAAATGTAATTTGTAAACAAAATAACAACGAAGTTAAAATTACTGTAGAAAAGATGTAAAAAATGTGTGATGCTCAATGTATCTGTATTACTGTAGAATGTGAATTTGTGCTGGTGTATAAACCTATAAGTAATATTGTACACTTGGACATTTATAAAGGAGTGATGCTACTCAATGGATTAAAGTATGAATGGTAAATATTTATTCATATTCTAGTCCAAGATTTAATCTGGAAAACATCAGCTTTCATTCCACATTTGAGTCGAGATATAATGAAAGACAGGAGTGTGTCACTAGTTACCGCTTTCTTATAATAATATGTACGTATACATTTAATCCATATATCCTACTTGTATCTGTGCATAATAGGAGGCACACGTTCTTGTACTTTTGTTTTTGGATGGAAGCATCCTTCTCGGAAAAGAGACTAAATTTTATGAAAGTGTAAAAGGTTTTAAAAGATTTTCCTGTTAGTATCTTCAACCATTTTAGGACTAGGTATTGTAGGGGATACACAAGTTTACATTTTTTAAAACATGATCCACAGTTTAGATAGATCTGCATAAATGCATAACTTTAATTGAGAAATTGGTTTTTTAAAAATATTATAATAGACGGCAAGGCTATCATGAATGGTTTTAAAATACACATCTCTAGTGTTAGGATGTACAAATGTTTTATTTATCTTTCCAAATATTGGAAAACAGAAATCATATAGTTTTAGGATTTTTGTTTTAAAAAACAGTTTTGAACTTCTCGTCCATAAATGCTTTTAGTTGGTCTTGGCCTAAAGTATTATCCAGACTATACTCATGAAAAGGTTCGAAAATTGTTAAGCACACTTAATAGAATGGCCGTGTGTATATGATATGAGTATATACATTTAGGCCTAAATTGGCGTTGAAAGATGTTAATTCGAAACCAATCCAACACCTTACAAAGAATTTCCATTTGGCTGTATATTCATTATTGAGTAGTATTTGTATATGGTGTTTGTATATGGTGTTTGTATATGGATATATGTTAGATAGGTAAAGCTTTGACATTAGATGAGAACTGTAATGTTTAGACCAACGTCGTTAAAGGCAATGACAAATAGGGCTTGGAATACATTTTGCCTACGACTTGAGAAGTAAACGAATTTTTTTTTGTTATGGAAGAAGCAGTTCGAATTTTGATCATTAACTATAAAAAAAATAAAATACTAAGAAATGGAAAAATGCAACGGTTTGCGGTTATGTGAGCTTTGGTCATGCAGACAAGAAAGTGCCTAAACTGCAAGAAAAATAACGGTTTTGGCTTGGGTGTGCTGCGTTATTGCCTGTTTGATTTTTTGATTACTTTTGGTAATTGAGCCTCCCGAATCCAAGAAGCGATTCGTTACAAGAGTTTACTGATTATATTTAAAATTTTTGCGTTTGTGCACCCGTTAACAATATATTAATCTTCTCCCCACCCACCCCATTTTTATGCTTCCGCCATACATAAATTGCAAATCCCAAATCGCTTATGTAATTGTTCATTTGTTTACCATATATACCTGCATAATGTGCCATTTTTCATCTACTTACTTTTGGCGCAAAAGGATGTGCATAGTATTTTAAAGGTACGTCTTACATAGTATTACTTTCCGACCATATGACTACTTCATCAAGATATATTAGAAATACCTCTATCGAAAAGTGAGGTTGAGTCTGACGAGCATGATATTAAGTCAAAGAAAAGCACAACTTGCACATAATCGTATCATTATGAAACATGTTTGATTCAGGAGTCTCAAAAACATCAAACTGGCAATAGCATAGCTCACCCAAACCCAAACGGTTATCGTTCTCAAATTGTAATCACTTTCTTGTCCGCATGACCAAATCTCACAAAAGCGCAAGCCGAGTCATACCAAGCACTTACAATAATGGTACTAACAGCTGCCTCGATTGGCGCTCAGCATTAAGAGGTTAGGTGTTTGGACTGGTCGGCCTTGCTTAAGGATAATGTGACTTGGTGGGACATCATGCTACATGCTATATCTCCGCAGACTCACGCTATCGCGTTTATTTGGGTTCAGATTCTACATTTACGATCATGTATACAGCTTGTGGTAATTATGCATTGAAAGATTAAACCAGGTATGTTGTGTTGTGACGTAAGGCATGAAGGAGATAGTGAGAAAAAGCGTCGTAATATAGTTGTGGCAATGGATATAAGAATTATTTGCTGTTTTTGGATTCAGTTTGAAATTATTATGTTTTCAATACAACTATTGGATTCCCATGCCCTATTATAATAGTTCTAATTATTAAATAATCGGTATACTTTGCCTACAGTGTGTGCATTTTTTTATATGAGATATTATACATGTGAACATATCAATTTCTGTGATTCGAATTGGTCATAATACGCCAATGAAATTATTTTGTAGTATTTTCCATACTGACTGGCTATGATCGTGGTGAAACTTTCTTATCCACATCTTCTGGTTTTGAAAACAAATTTCTTATTGAACATTTTTGGTCACCATTTTGATTCAATTAATATATGATACCATTAAAAATGGCCAAAACCATACATCAAGCGGTATTGCTTAGATGATAGCGAGCTTAGGTTGTTGGGATGTATAGGCGGTACATCTGCAGCATGGAATCTACCCTATGTTTGATGTTGAACTTACAGAACTAAATAAATTCACTTTTGTTCACAGAAGAACGTACAGATAAACCGGTCTCACCAACGCACAGAAGATTATCCAACTACAGCATATTTAGACGGTTTGATTCATGGTTAACAAAAATGTGTAATATACTTTTTTCTTTAAGTTTTAGTGACTATTGTTTATGTACAACAAATGAATGTGGTTGATGTTTTAAGATATAACTTGAAAGGGACGTTTTATTAATTCAAATTATTTATCTAAATTGCAAAGGCTACATTCACATTTTTGATTGAAACACCACGTTGGTTATTGTAGAGATTTAATTCCAAGACACAATGGATTTTATCATTGTGGTACATAGCATATTCTAGATTATTGTTTTCCAATGTCCTGTAGTGGAAATCATGGTCAAACTGCAAACTAATGCGTCACCTTAACCTTAACTGCGATTAATACAATGATTAGCTTAATTAATTTCGTCCAGTTAACACGCCAAATACTTTAAAGATGACTAATACAATTGCTAAACTAAATGTTAAAACTTAAGTGCATTAAATATTTGTATAACT
The DNA here is from genome assembly GCA_030141615.1 of Unio pictorum. Lineage (NCBI taxonomy): Eukaryota > Metazoa > Mollusca > Bivalvia > Unionida > Unionidae > Unio > Unio pictorum. Next base: position 5,874,965 of record JARLTB010000029.1, on the reverse strand, counting down.
AGTCTTAAAAATTTTATGTTGATGACGCTATGATAAGCCACGCACTATGCACTAATAAATATGAAATTTGTATCTATTCAGATCGATTGGACAGTTGGCATGATACAAAGTTATGGAACTGTTTTAATTCTTATTGTTATAAGAAACTATAGCATTATACATTTTATAAAATCATTATACAAGTTTTAAGTAAGTTTTAAAATCCAAAACATGTTAATTGAAGGAAAATACCTTATTTTAAAAAGGAATCTCATAAAATGACACAATTTAGTTGGATTGACAAGTATTTAAGATTCACCATTGTAATGACAGAAGGTACATTAATTAAAAAAGTACGTGACATATAATGGTCCAGAAAATCATAGAAGAGCACACAACAATTACTGCTAGAAAACGACTGCTATTGCATATTGAACCTACATTCAAGATGGCTTTTGAGCTCTGGATAGCACTTCCATCTGAGGAAAAACATTTTTATTGCTAATGGAACATAATAATTGATGCTATTTATAAATCTTGCTTCAGTGTATTGATCAAAGAAACTGTATTTGCCTCTTGATGAAGACGCATCTGCTCTTTTAACAAAAATGAACTATTCCGATGGTGGTAAAATTATACATAGTGACTTCTGGATGGCTATCATACACTAACATTTTACAAGCAACGTAATGGATACAAACAGAAGCATTTTAAGAAATTACATTTGTGTTCTATTATCCTGGGTAGCGTTTCATCACATTTATATCTGTTTTTGACTGGCAATTATATAATTCGTGTACGACTCTTGAAAACGTGTTATCTTTCATCTGCCGTTGAAATTACCGTTATGAATAGTAATAATAAAATAATAAAAAGGTTTTCTTTACAATGACTCGTAAATTTATTTTTTTCTTTCGTGAATTAACTAAGAATGGAAATATGTTCTTTATATTTATTGCACTACTTGAATTAAATGGATGTACTTTTTTCTTGTCTTTGTGATATCAAATATGCGGAGGGATAATTACTTTACGTGCAAATTATTCATAACATTTTACTTCCCTTAATCATGGATAAGAGGACAATAAACATAAAGGGAACTATAAACATAGAATTTTGCATCATCAGGAATTGTCTGCATGAGGTAGTAGTGTACCAATATATAGATTTCGACAGTTAGAGGTTATTTCTTTCTGACGCCAACGCAAAAAAGTAGAACACATTTCTAATAACATTTAAGTTTCCTTCTCGTAGACACTTCGTTTGCATGTGTCGATCGTATACGTCTGAAAAACATAGTCACCTTGATGTTTACCCATCCATATGTATTGTATTTCTAAATACACCTTAAACCGATATGGTCGATTTGATCATTATGTTTTGCGAACTGACTATTACTAACGTCATCACTAATAATTGTTTTCCTTACCACTGGTACCTTATCTGATATTTGTTTTAACTGTTGTATTTTTCCTTCGATTCCCCATTTATGGTTTGAAAAAAAAATAGAATCTTTTCACTCTACGAACAGGTAATACGTTCCGAACACAGTGAATGACACCGTTTAAAATATCTTACAATATTTCCTATCCTGTACTATATACTAAATCAATAATTCAATCCTACATGTCAATGTCGCTACAAATATGCATGTAGCATATATAATGAAACCAATCTGTGTTTTAACATGTATACAAAACAAAAGTGCCCAAAGACCGACCTTGCAAGTCATAATCTGCTTTGATTGATAGCCAAAACCGTGTCAACGTATATACATATATATATATATATATATATATATATATATATATATTTATATATATATATATATATATATATATATATATATATATATATATATATATATATATATGATCAGCTCTAAAGGAGATCTATGCAATGCAATTGACCAACCCACAACTCATTGTGACTGTCTCAACAAAAACTTCCCTCTCAATATGGTCAATTACGGATTACCGTTGTTCACGAGGTAATACGTTTCCATTTACTAGGTTATGGGTAACGTGACCATACTTATTTCTACACCAATATGCTTCCTTATTGAAGTGAAGGTCATCAGCACGAAATAGTTTTGTGGCTAGGTCATTGTTAAGGTCAGAGGACTCGAGAGTATCTACAATCTATGTTGGATATGCATTGGAACCAAGCCAAATACAAACCAGTTTTCAATAATTCGATGTAACCTAATATATAAAAATGGATTGCCACATTCGTATTCGCGATTATCACCAATGCTTATGGATATAAAGAGCACGAAGGTAAATCGTATGAGAATATTAATAGCAATAAAATCACAGAAACAAAACTGCACACACGTACTGGGATGTATTCAAAACTACACATACACACTTGCACGCTCAAGCACAAGCACTAAAACAAACCAAAATATCACGCATGTACGAGCACGCACACAAATAAAAATTCACACACGTACGTGCACGCAAATAAAAATACACGCACGCATGCGTGCTCGCACACAACTATAAACACAAAAATACACTATCTTGCACGACAGGGAGACAACGTCTTTCTAGGCACATTTCTAATATGTACCTACACACTAACACAAATACACAATTATTTGGACAATTTAACTACTCTATCTTTCCTAGATACTTGTGTTAGCAGTGAAATGGGCTGTTTTGTTTGCAGTTGTTGCAATCTCTTGTCGTCTAAGGTTGCGTCCCCGTCTGGTTGAATGCTTTCCCCACTGGATTCGGCCCACTTCAAAGGAACGAGGAGAATTCATTAATATCAACAAAGCATACGAAACCATTGTGTCTGGGTCTTGCTATTGTTACTGCCGCTCTGTTTCAGAAGTATGTACGTCTCGGGTCAATCTTTTTGTTCATTTTTAATTTCGTTTGTAAACACTTCTATTAGATAATGTGCCACTTTTAACAGCCTGGTATTTGCAATCGTTTCAGGCTTGTGTATCAGGTTTTGCCTGAAACGATATAAATGGAATTATGCTTTGTTCAGCTTTACTAGACAACACTCTAAAAGTCAACACTTTGAGAGAAGTCATTCACTTGTTGATGATAAGGAAGACTCTTATCCCTCTTTGCAAATGGAAATGCCAGATTTAGACAAATATTGGCCATAACTCGTAAATTTAAAACATGAACGCACATTTGGGTGAAGACGCATTGGAATGTATAGTTAACACATCGTGCGAATGCCTATTTTAGATAAATACAGGTAATAACTCACAAAACGTGGGCTCACTTAAAATGCTTATGAAATTCATATACATATATGTTCAAAATCATTTGGTTATTTAAATTATGCTGATGAAGTATCATAACTGTATGAAATGGAAGATTGGATTTCATTCTTCAGGTTATAGGAAAGTATGCTTTTAATAAATACAAGAAAATACACGCTGTCATGGTTTCATGTTTGATCATTTAAGGACTTATGGAGGAATAGCCTTAAGAACGGATGGAGTTCTTTTCGCTTAAGCAATTACAAAAATAGAAGAAGAAAAAAAAACATTGTTTCAATACTCGCTCAAGAAACCTACCGACAGCGAAATGCAAATGATAGCCAGGCACACGAAATGACAGAAGATATTTTATTTGAAATTAAGCATGAGGGAAATTTGTTGTACCGGAAAAAAAAACACAGATTTAAAAAATTCAGTTTTAAAGAAAATATATATTTTCCATAAGGCTATGATCACTTTGAGTCTTATTGTATCCCTGACTTCTTGTCTGTGTGAGTCTTTATGTCTTCACATGGCCACACGTATGCTTACAGCAAAAAGTGAATGTTTACGTTTTAAAATAAGCTTTTGTTTCTTCAAATATTGTAATAGGAATTAGAGCATATTTTTTTGAATTTATATACAAATATGTGTTGCAGTTACATACGACAACGTGACGTCATTATGTCTCCCTAATAATGCTCTGTGACCTAATGTTGGTTATGTACACGTGTGTGTGTGTGTGTGTGTGTCTGTGTGCATGTGTGTGTGTGTGTGTGTGTTTACATTTTCTTCCCATTAATATTTAAAAGCTTCCGTTTCTGACAGCCGTCATTATTGAATGAAGTGATCTTATCCTTTATGAAGGTCCACTCTTCACACCGTTATTTACCATATATTGTCAAAGATTGAATTATCGGTCTCATCGCGAGTTCACCTTTGTGACTATTGACAAGGTGTATTCAAAACTTCATTAAAAATGTTACAGATGTAATTTGATTACTTCTAAAAGTAGGGAACCGCCTATCGTTTTAAATGATATATAAATCTGCAGGACTACAGTTTATATTTTAATAATATTGCTTATGAAAATCTGTATGAACTGTATTCGGCTGTTCTAAAATATATTTTATAGAGACGAATGCAATATTTTGCACTAAACAACATTGCTAAAGCGAGGAATATGTATTAAACACAGTCGAAAAATATCTTCTTTTGAATGGTGTGATTTTCGTCTGAAATATGAATGAAGAACAAGTAGGAATAATGTTTAGTTTCCATTATGAGTACCGTTTTGTTCTCCTTCAGACCCTTCAAGGATCGTGCAATATCATTTTCATCAAGTCTTTGCATAATACTATCTGCTTCTACAAAGATGAATGTTGTTTGGTTGTTGCTGGGTTGTTTAATAAGTGTCTATCGTTAAGTACACACATGAAATGTCACTGCGGCCTACTAGGTCTATTATTTCAAGATTTTGAAATCGTTCCATTCTGGTGTGTAGTATGACATTTCTGGACAATAAAGTAAAAACATGCTTCGAGGGAAAATGTTTGGACAGTAAATTATAGTTACCGTATTACAGTTAATAATGTCCAAGTCGTTTTAATATTTGCATCAAAGGCTGCATTATGTATGATTTTTATGATTATGATTATTATGATTATTATTATTATTATTTTAATTATTGATAGTATTATTATTAATATTATTGTTATTAATATTATATTATTATTATTATTATTATTATTATTATTATTATTATTATTATTATTATTATTATTATATAGCGAATGCACCTAGGAGATTTCTAAGAATTGCGAGCAAAAAAAAGACAAAATAATATGGGGTTGTTATAAGATATTGAAAACTATCATCAACTGCCAATAATGTTTCACAGCTAAAATGCGTGTGCCTGTGTATGTGTGTAGGAATGGTGTTTTAGATTATTATTGATGTTGTTGCTGTTTACCATTGCACAGATATGTTATGTTATAATAAGTGTAGTGAGCATACTACATCTACTAAAATGAACGACCAAAATCTATACTAAAAGTAATGTAACGTATATTTAATTTATATTGTTGGGTAGTTGTTTTTATTTTAATTTATGTATTTTGTTTTTCATTTTGTGCTATTTATATTGTGGCATTATATGTTGGATTTGACTTTTTCCAAACCTAACTTTATTTTGTATCTGGCCTGAATAATTGATTTTGATGTTGTCTTAAACATATTTATCTCAATCTGTTTTGATTGTTGGAAATTCCTTCTGAATAGCCTAGTATAAAGTTTGTTTAAAACACATTTTATATTATATGGTTAGTAACCAACTGCTATATATAACTAAGATTTGTTGAATAACCGTTATGTACTTTCCAGAATGTTATTTTCAATTTGATAATGCTTTTAGAAAATGTAAATTGCGTCTTGGAGTATTTTGCATTTCAGGAATACCACAGGCTGTGTAATTGGATATACTGGCTTGCTGTCATAGGAGTTTTATTTAGCTTGGTCCGATTTTCAAATGTTCCCCCAATTAATTTTCATTTCTGCGGAATCGTTCTGGTCGGCATGAGTTTATCCGACCACTATATCTCGGGCTAACGACATCTCGTCAGGAGTGTTGCTAATTGTGGACGAGGCAGCATTCTGCGATTGACGTCCTCCAATAACACTTTTCTGCATTATCCGTCCCCCAATAACATGTTTCTGCATTGCCCGTCCTCCAATAACACTTGTCTGCATAGTCCGTCCTCTTTCGGAGGAGAAACTTGGGTCAGGTAAAGTGTAACTGTTCCATCGGTGCTATGAAAATATTTGGTGAATTACCAAAAGTGTTGAATCCTGTAGATGAGGTTTTAGGGTGTCATTTCTGCAGTGCTGCTGAACTCGATCCGAACGCGCGGCTTCAAATTGTCGTGATAAATGGAGAGTCTCAGCCAATCTTCTTCTTTGCATTGCCACTGCTGTTTCAGTGTGGTTAACAAGGAATCCCATACATCGGTGGCAAACCCTTCTGCTTTCTGTAGCAGCACGTTGGAATTTAAATCTTTAAACGTGACCGTATTAGTGGTTCTTTATTCTCCAGATGAGCGTTTTTCTGTCTCTATAAAGTGGCAATACCTATCGGGGGCTACTGGTTGACTTTCGTTGAAAGTAGATTATCTAGGACTGGGTGAAAAAGTAGAAGGTGTCCATTCAGACTGATTCATATCGTCCTCAAATCTGTTGGTATGGATTTGAGCTAAGACGTCATCAACTGTGCAAGGTGGATATGTTACATCGTGGCCTTTTACATTCTTTCCTTTCTCATTGAAATCGTGCGATTGTGTCATAATTAGCAAAAACGGAAAAGAGAGACTTAAAAAAAGAAGTTGAAAAGGATTTTTTGCAGATGTGGTGTGGAATTATAACTTCTACAAGAGAATATACCAAAAGAAATGTACGTCTTTTGGCATTAATTTTTAAAACAATAAGGAACTATGTTCACGCATTCACCCACGTACATCATTCATTCAATAATCATGGGAAAACAATGAATTTAAGTATTACTTGATTTGGAAAACATTGAGTAGTCACTCTTTTCTAGAGAGGTGCCACGACAAAGTCCTACTTCTCTGCGGCTACTGTGGAGAGTGTGGTAGAGATCATTGATGCTGGTATCTCAGATGTAGTCAGTGTAGAGGCAGTACTGACTGGGCTGCCATGTTTGGCTCGGGTGGGTCTGTTTCTCTTGGTTTGGGTTAAGGATATCTGATACATTGTGCACAGACACCTTGTCTCACTCAAAATGTCTAGTATCACCGTGACAGTTTCACTGACACCGTCCTGATTCTCTCCTTGGCACTTTCTCTTCTCTTTTCCTCTTCTTCTTCTTCCTCACGTTTCCTTCCTGCCTCTTCTTCTCTCTGCTGCTTATGAATGCCACGTACCTTTTTCTGCTTCTTTCTGCTGCTGTATACGTTTCTCCTATTCTTCTTTCTGTCTCTATCTAAAATGTTCGTTTTAAGATTAGGAAGAAGACGGTTGTGAAAGTACTCATATCGTACAAATTATTGAGACGAAATGTTAAAATCAACCAATTAGAATCATTCTAAAAGTATCACCATGGCTGCGGTGGTTTCCACCATGCAATCACTCCTCGTCTCCAATGCAGGAGCACCCCAATTCACCATCTTCATAGTTGTAGTCACGTTCTAACAATGTCGCACCTGTATAGGATTTATAACGTCACACGTAGATCTCTTCTGATTTAAAGAATGATTCTACGATGTAACTGAATTTTGTAACGAGTATTTGGATTGGTGAAAGATGTCAATCCTTTTCAATCTGCCATTAGTATTAGTCTATAAATGGCCGTAGTGTAACTCATTGAAATCACATAGCAACATAGCAACAATGTAACACCAATTCCACTCACCCATATCCAACTTTAATAAATATATACATTTTTAAAACAAATTCTTATGTTTGCCAACTTCTTAACTATAATCTACCGTCCCTCTCCTTTACTAAATTTCCTATATTCAATAATCACACCTTATTAACATAATCTCTGAAAGCTCATATATTCACATCACGAATTGAACACAATCTCGTAGATAGAAGGAGACAGCTATTATTAAAATAAGGGATTATAGGTCAATACCAAAACAGATCCAAAATAAAATCTTTTAAGTTGATCCAACACCCAAGACAGGCTCCGCAGCACAAGATGGCAAAAAATATTATTATTAGAAATATATAAATATTGTCCCAACTTATTTCAGATAAGGTAGTCAAAACACCAAGACCATCAGGCCGAGCAGCACAAAGTTACAACAAAAGAAACAAAACTTAGTACATAAACCTAGATCCCAACCTAAACATCGTATAAGGTAGCCCTAAGTCCATACCATCAGGGCCAGACACGCTATGTGGCAATCTCGTTTAGGAGATACAAATAGCTGTCCTCTAGGTAAAAACCTTTTTCTAGGATAATCACTCCAAAACAAAAAGAGATTCTTTCACAATTTGTGTAAGAGGACAAAATTAGACAAAGATACCTGGAATACATCAGCACCATCCCGTGCCCCGGCGCCGACCTTGCCTCGCTCCTTCCACCTTGCCTCGGACAGACACCACAATAAATACAAGGTGCGCATGAATAAAATAACACCTAATATATCCTTACACAGAACAACTATAACATCATGCCTGAGTTGATGCTGCGACAAATCCTACTCATTACCTCATTGCGGTTTTTTGTATGTTTGTTTGTTTTGCTTATGATGTTTAACGTAGCTTTAAAACATTTTCAGCAAAATCGCTAAGATGTCTGCAGTGAGGCAAATTAAGTGATGTCTAGCACAGGGGCATCATGCCGCATACATGTAGCATGATGTCCTTCCCAGTCACTTTATCCTGACACCAGGCCGATCAGTCCTAACACTAACCTCTTAATGCTGAGCTTTAAGCGAGACAGATGTTAGTATCATTTTTGTAAGTCTTTGATATGACTCGGCCGGGGATCGAATCCACGACATCCCGCTTCCACCGCTTCCACCTCGGACGCTCTAACTATTAGGCCACCTTACCACGGTAGATGTAGACTATGAACAAGAGCGTGCGTTGGGACTATTTCTGTTCATGAAAGCCCTCCATAAAGGTCATAATGGACTTAATAATCACACGACCTGAGGCTAAAGTAAACGTTCACCTTGAGCACATTAATACCTGGGGGATGAGGCTCGAATTATTTCCCCCCATGAATAAATTAGAAGCTTTCCGTTCAGGCATTGACCCGACGAATATGCCCTAACGGACGCACACGTCGTTAATCAAAATAGTCATTGAATTCACCTGCTCTCATGACAAAATGTGGATACATTTAGTTGGTTTTCATCATTTCGAGGATGCTGTTCAACGCAGAATATCCCGTGTATGTAACAACATCATAGGCTATCACGAAAATCACATATAGATTTTCGACAACGAAGGATTTCTGTGGAGAGGCCAGGCTGTCTGAAGTGAGTCTTGATATACAATCAAGATATATAGGAACAAACATAAAGACAACATCGATCCGCATATATAAGAGTAAACATGAGGACAATATTGTTTATTTCTTGGTCGTTCTTAGCAAATGGTTTTGTGGTTTAGTAATGTTTGTTTTTGTTGTCTTGTGATCATGTCGTTTCGTATATGTTGTATAGCTTTTTATGTTATATAAAATTTAAAGCGCATATATTATCTCTCTCTCTCTCTCTCTCTCTCTCTCTCTCTATATATATATATATATATATATATATAAAAATATATATATATATAAATATATATATATATACATATATATATACATATATATATATATATATATATATATATATATATATATATATATATATATATATATATATATATATATAAGCAGCAGATGAATGATGATAAAACCATCGTGATTACAAAACAAAGACTTTCTCATTAACATCCTTTACCTCAAGTAATAAATATCAGCAACACCTACATTAAATTCACAAAGTGAGTACAATACCTAGGTGTTACTCTGTAAAGTACTCCCATATTGCACCAACGTGTCATAAACATATGCAAGGCTGCATTTCGTGAGCTGAGAATCATCACCTCCATTCGCAAATGTCTTTCAGATGATGCCATCAAAACACTTTTGTGTTCGTTAGTACATTCAAGACTGGACTATTGTAACTCAATTCTGTCTGGTTCTTTTCAATATCTATTCCAACAACTTCAGAAAAATTAAAAAAACCAACTCCTACGATCATCCTTAGAGTACCACGATCAGAGCAGGCATCCCCGCTGCTCTGTACCCTACACTGGCTCTCCATTTGATAGAGAATCGAGCTCAACATTTGTTTTCTGTGTTTCGTTTCACTGTCGGACTCCTGTCTAACATACTTATCTGGCATCATCCATCTGTATACTCAGGCAAGATACTCACGCTCCTCTTCTGACAATCGTATACTCATTATTCTCTTAAAAATCACCTATTTCGACTGCAAGAACAAACATAGAGACTTAAATATGTTTCCTCCATTACATAATTTTAGCATTTTACATGTTTGCTAATTTCATAGTTTAAGTTTTGTTTTTTGTTGTTGGTCGTAATATCATTATGGATGTTCTAAAGCGCTTAGTTTTAAAGATTAGGCGCTATACAAATTGCTCATTATTATTATTATAATACACACACACAGTTAGACACACACACAATATATATATATATATATATATATATATATATATATATATATATATATATATATATGTATGTGTGTGTGTGTGTGTGTGCGTGTGTGTGTGTATTCTCGTTCGCTTTCATAACTGAAGAGTCGTTTTACACTTGACACCAAATCTTAAGATTTCAAGTTTAAAAATGAAAATGTCCTGATTCATAATTGAAATCTCACGGGCCATATGTTTTTGAGTCATTTACGTTAAGCTAGATAAGTTTATTATTCGTGGAAGAACTTATCCTTCAGATTTCCGGTTTCGTGTTATTTTGGAAATGACACTTAAGATTTTATGCCTCTTGATGAGATTTATTCTCATTCTCTTCATAATTGTTACTAACTTGCCATTTCGTTGCGGTCCGAGGATCGGAATGATCGCCACTGACAAGTCGTTTCTGAAACCAATAATTGAAAGGAAATATATTTCTTGAGGCGATGTGATTTAATTAAGCCAGTGTTTGAAACGTTAATGAATAAAGCGGTGTATATATCCTACTTCTCGGTCAGTATGTTTTGAAAATAAAATGCATAAGAAATTTTAGTTTCTTTTGAAAGATCACTGTAGGGCGGCCTCTGATAAGATTATCTTAAGTTCTACACTTAATTCGCCTTCATGGTTTTCTGTCCAGATATCCCCGCGAATAATTTTATAATAGAGACGAATGGAGGATTTCATCACTCTAAAAGGCCTAGAATATGATAATGACAAAATAACACATTCAAATTGCAAAAAATATCAAAGATCCTTATACAGAACAACTATAACATCATGCCTGATTAAGTAATGGGACATTTCCCACACATTACCTCATCGCGGTTTTTTTTTTGTTTTTTGGTTGTTTACTTAGGATGTTTATCGTAGCTTTAAAAAATTTTCAGTGATATTGCTACGATGTCTGCATTGAGGCAGTTTGTAGTGTTATCTTGCACTAGGGCATCATGCCGCAGACATGTAACATGATGTCCCACTCAGTCACATTATCCTGACACCAGGCCGATCAGTCCTAACACTACCCTCTTAATGCTGAGAGTCAAGCGAGGCAGCTGTTAGTAGCATTTTTGTAAGTCTTTGATATGACTCTGCCGGGGATCGAACCAACGACCTCCCGCTTCCGCGGCGGTCGCTATAACTATTAGGCCACCTCACCGCGGCAGATGCAGACTATGAACATGAGCGTTTGTTGGGACTATTTCTGCTCATGAAAGCCCTCTATAAAGGTTGTAAGGGACTTAATAATATACACGACCTGAGTCTAAAGTAAACGTTCTCTTTGAACACATTAATGCCTGGGGGACGAGGCTCGAATTCCTTCCCCTCATGAATACATTAGAAGCTTGCCGTGAATATACCCTAACGGACGCAGACGTCGTTATTCAAAATATTCAGTCAATGAATTCACCTGTTCTCATGATAAAATGTGGATACATTTAGTTGTTTGTCCTCAATCTGGGAAGCTGTTCAACGCAGACTATCCCGTGTATGTGACATCATCATTGACTATCACGAAGGTCACAGATACGGCTGTCTGAATTGAGTCCTGATATACGGTCCAGATAAATAAGAACAAACTTAAAGACAACATCAGTCCGAAGCAAACATGATGGCAATATTGTTAATTTTCTTGGTTGTATTCTGTAAATATTTTGTGGTGTATTAATGGTTGTGTTCGTGGTCTTGTAATCATGTCGTTTTGTATATGTTGTATAGTTTTATATGTTATATAAAACTGTAAAGCACACGGAATACATCTGTATATTTCTTTGTCTGTCTGTCTCTCTCTCTCTTTCTCTCTCTCTCTCTTTCTCTCTCTCTCTCTCTCTCTCTCTCTCTCTCTCTCTCTCTCTCTCTCTCTCTATATATATATATATATATATATATATATATATATATATATATATATATCCAGCCAACTGAAGTTGATGTTACCATCCAAAGAGTAGAGACGAGCTTAATTTCTGAAACTTCAGGTGAATGATGATAAAACTGAGGACATTATGATCACAAACCAAAGACTTTGTCATTAACATGCTTTACCTCAAACAATAAATATCAGCAACATCAACATAAATATCACAGTCAGTACGAAACCTAGGTGTTAATCTGGAGAGTACTCTCACATTGCACCAACATTTCATGAACATATATCTTTCAGTTGATGCCACTCACTCAAACACTTGTGTGTTCATTAGTACATTCAAAACTGTACTATTGAAACTCAAATCTGCCTAGTTGGTCTCAATATTTACTCCAGAAAATTCAGAAAAATTGAAAACACATCTAATCTGATCATCCTTAGAGTACCACAATCAGAGAGTACATCCCTGCTTCTCTGTACCCTACAAAGACTATCCATTCGATCCAGAATCATTTTTTTCTCTTTGCTACATTTCACTAACGGACTCCTGTCCAGCATACCTTTCCGGCCTCACCGATCTGTATACTCAGGCAAAACATACCATGGCCCAACAATGTGGACAACATTGTCCATTCAACGTATAGAAAACGACACAGTGATAACTTTTAAGGGTTATCTTAAACCTGACCTATCTCGACTGCAAGAACAAACTCAGAGACCTAATAATATTTACTACCCTACATATGTTTAGCATTTGCTAATTTCATGGTGTTTCTTCGTTTTTTTGTTGTTTATCGTAATATCATTACAAAGCTTAAAGCTTCTACAGATTATGCGCTATAAACCTCATTATTTGTAGTATTATAATATATACATACACACATATATACATACATACATACATACATACATACATGCATGCATGCATGCATACATACATACATACATACATACATACATACATACATACATACATACATACATTCATACACACGCACACACACACACACATATATATATATATAAATATATATATATATATACATATATATATATATATATATATATATATATATATATATATATATATATATATATATATATATATATATATATATATATATATATATATATATATATATATATATATATATATATATATGGTTCTCGTTAGCTTTCAGAACTGAAGAGTCTTTTGACCCTTGACATCTTATCTTAAGATTTCAAGTATCAAAATGAAAATGTCAAGATTCAAAATTGAAATCAAGGGCCATATGTTTTTGAGTCATTTGTTTTAGCTGGATAAGTGTATTATTTTTGGAAGAACTTATCCTCCTGATTTCCGGTTTCGTGTTATTTTGTAACTGACACGTAAGATATCTCGCCACTTCAGGAGATTTATTTTCATTCTTTTCATAATGGTTACTAATTTGCCATTTCGTTGGTGTCTAAATGTCGGAATGATAGCCACTGACAAGTAGTTTTTGAAATGGATAATTAGAAGAAAATATATTTCTCGAGGCGACGTGATTTAATTAATTTAAGCCAGTGTTTGGAACGTTAATGAATAAAGAGGTGTATATATCTTACGTCTCAGTCAGTATGTTTTAAAAATAAAATACATAAGAATTTTTAGTTTATTTTGCAAGATCAATGCAGGGCGGCCTCTGATAAGATTAAGTTCTACACTTAATACGCCTTCATGGTTTCCACTAATTATTATAATGAAATGAGTTTATGCAGACATTTACTGATACGTTTTGTGTTAAAAACTAAATACATTGTTTCTTCATAAACGATAGCATGTAGCTATATAAAGGTATGTGCCGTAAACCGTTGAATTGGTATTTTGCTCCTACCCTTGTCGCAGTTAGAATCACATGTATATTGGTTCGCAATAAAAAACAAACGCCGATATTTTGATTCCAAAGTTAAGCGATTATGTCAAATGATTTCCTCCTTCTCCTGTCATAAAACGTGACTAGCTATGTCCACCTAAGCGTGACAACAGTGATCTGTTTTTTTGCCAATTTCATATTGATTTTGCATAATGGCCTATAAATAACAGGTATGTTTGTGTTATTTTGATTTTGTATGTAGTTTTAACAATTGTTCAGTTCTATCGATATGGTGACATCAGTGTGGCGATTCATAGTGATATCTAGCACTGAAGCATCATGCCTCAAACATGAATCATGATGTCTCACCCAGTCACATTATCCTGACACCAGGCCGACCAGTCCTAACACTAACCTTGCTGCACGCCAAGCAAGTCAGCTGTAAGTACCATTTTGTAAATCTTTGATATTAATCGGCTAGGTTTCAAACCCCGCGACTCTCCTCATCCGAGGAGTACATACAAACCGGGTAAATGACGATCACTGGCGCATTCAGTAGATTTGTTATAAACAGTGTACGCTTAGTAGAAAATTATGCTAGAAGTCAATAAAAAGAGACTTGAAAACCCACATGTAAATTTCCATGCGTCAGAAATCGGCAACATATATATTTCGTCCAAACGTTTTACAAAAAATTTCAACTTAGGAACCTAGCTCTAATCTAAAACTGTTAGATTCATCTACATATGAATATAAATACCACCACATAAACTATATTTCATTTTACCACCGAGGGTGGGATTTTCTTAATTTGCTAGCATGGTTTTAACAGAAATTGCAACCCATCAGTGGAAACATTGATGTGAAGTCGAGAAAATAAAATCGTCATTCGTAAAACAAATTATAGCCAAATGATAGTTGTCAACATCAAGTACTTTGACGCAGTTTATGCCGGTGATAAAACGACGTCTATACGAGCGGACTTTCAGACGTATGGAAGTGTGGACGGGCAGGATTCGACCCCCCCCCCCAAAAAAAAAAAAAACAAGCAGTGCAGGTATAAGGGAAAGGATTGACGATATAAATGTAATTTATAATGCATGTTTCTATCTAAATTTACCTAACCTGGACCAACTACATTGTCTTATGGCAAGGTGATTACTAAAGGACATGATTGTTTTACAAACACAAATCTAGTTTAATTCTTGTTTTGGACTTGTACAATTTATACAGAATCGAGGATGAAATAAATAGAAAGATAAAGTGACTTACTGTCTGTTTAAATGGATGCAAATCAGAGAAATGAAGACTTTAAACGCAAAACGTACATAATTTATTTCTTTGAACGTAGGCATTTTTAAGCTGGAAACTGGGCCACTGGGAGCGTCACTATTTTAGAATATCTGCATCAGTTGAGCTTTGGCTAATGTAAGAGCCATTTCCTTTTAAGGGCGACTCCGCATTTGTCGCTATTTTGTATTTTGATAGAGTTGCAATGTATTTTACAGCTGGGGTTGTTGTTGTAAGTCATGTCTATTGCACGTTTGTCATGTGCCAGCCTGCATTACGCTTGAAACCTATGCTACAAGATTTGTTATGAATATCAGACCTCTTTAGTAGCGGCCTCGAGTTTCAGCCACTTTTTTGCTTCAGCTTAGTTGGCGTGCCTCTAGTGATCCACGTCTGGTTACATGGTTAGGACGTTGCGCTAGTATGAATATGAGATTTTTAATATACGTCCATCATTAGTTAAGTAGCAATTGCAAATCTAGCGAATATTGCAATGTTCCGAGGCTATATAAATAAGATTAAAGTGCCAAGAACAAACTGATACGTATACCGAATAGAGAAGGCAGATGGGCATTTTATAATAATCCATCGTAATCCAGAACGACATATTCGCAGATGAGCCCATTTGTATTTAATAAATCCTGAAGAACATATAGTTCATATTGACAAGTCAGAACCTAGACTGCAAAAAGGAAGGACATTATACAGTATGCAATAACGGTATCTGCTCCTGAAGTAGGTGGTGTTCGCTACAGGGTTTTTAAGTATTTACAAGACTTTCATAACTTTGCAATCTGTTAAATAGTACACAGATATGAGACAAGTGCACATAAAGCTGGTTGATTTCTCAGGGTAGCATCAATCAGACCCTATCAGCCCTGTGCGTGGAAGGGAAGATAATGCAAGGTATCATTGCAAGGAGTCTCACAAAATAGGCTTGAGAACAAGTCTCACAAAATATGTTTGAGAACAAATACATAACTATTTCAGTTTAGAAATGTACCGTTCCAAGAGGATTGAGCTGCTTGGAGTTTACAAACGTCTTAACCAAGATCATTTAGGATGCTAGGGAAAATAATGACGTTCTAAACCCGCTGTGGTTCAATCTTGCTAGCCCATATGTCAGTATTCTACACAAGCTAGTGACTCTGTAGAAATATCATTTACCTGGTAAATATAGGACATCCGTCAACACTGTCTCGATTAAAGTGCACTTCATTGTTCAGACAATATATCGGCATGACTGAGATTAGATGTTGGCATCATAGCTTGCTGTAACATTTCAGTGGCTGCTTTCCGCGTCAATGAATCCCCTTTTAGAGTCAACCGTGAAGATAAGCCAATGACCAGTTATGTTAAATAACGCATGATATGACAATTACATCCAAGTCCGTTCTTGAATATGAATGGATGTTAGAAGGTCTTGGATACTTGATGGGCCAGGCAATAAATCTCAAGCGATAAAGGTCAAGTCAAATCTGGAAGGGAACCAATGGGAAAAGCAATGTCTCGTATTACCAACAACGTATCTTACCAAATATCATTTGAATACTTCTAGAGTACCAAGTGACACTGACGACCTTCAAAGCATTTCAGAGAATGTTCAATACGTATTTGTACCAACTGACTGGACTGCCAACGATCAAAGATAGTATTCGGTTTTACAGTGCAGACAGCAAGCTTCAATTGGCACTATCATTTGTAACAGATCAAGGTGACAAATGCTAGACAGCTGATGATGCTATAAGATAATGTTTGATGATACGGTGAGAGTGGCTGCAGTGGGAGCACGGATATGAAGAATTGGGGTGACAACAAGGTCAGAGAATCCTCGAATGAGAAAATGTGACATATTACTTACTATAGTAACAATACTGTTGCAGATGGGAAGTGTGAAAAGACCTACGTGGCAATCAGCAGGCATCAATGGGAAGCGTTCCATTGTTTGTGTTGCAGAGGAGAAAACGGCTTATTTACGTATGGAAGCTGCGAGATTCAGGTCACAGTATTATAGCGACATCTTGAGAGCTGAAACGCAGATACTCGGTTTTGGATTAAGCTGAATGCATGCGGTTCTTTATTCACCAGTAAGCCTTAAGAGACCATGACAAACCAAGTTCTCCAAACTGCAAACGTTGTGCGATACTAGCAGATTTAGATTACTTGCTGGCAACCTGCAATGAAGCTTGGACATAATGTCGATATAGTTGATGTAATCATGCGTTTGATAAGATTGCTACCAATATCGATATAGCCGGAAGAAAGAAACATCAGTAAGAAGCGGACACAATTTCAACAGCTTTTAAAGATTCGAAGTTTAGAGGCATATGGTTGATGCCAGAGGCATTTGGAAAACAGCGCAGGATTGGGATATATAGGCAGATCTAAACTGATAAACTAGTTCCCCAAATGGCATCAGTGATACAAACTTCATACCTATTTTTTACTGCGGTCCCAAGAATGTGATTTTATTGCGACTGATAGTGCAATGGGGGATAGGTATTTGTGTGACGAACTAGAGGAAACCGTCCCAGTATCCGCCAGTTATCCATGAGTACCAGCAGAAATGAAAGCCTTGGAATCTACCGCTGGATGTAAGATTTCGTGGCATATACATGTTGTCTAGCAATGGAAAGTATTTCAATTACATGACCTAGACTCAGGAACATAGTTTCTAGGTTTGTTAAACAGTCTACTGTATATTTAATGTTTGAATGCATGCTTAGATCCAAGTCAAACAGAACTTTTGAAGCCTAGTATAGAAAATGTTTTGTTACTACTTTCGTCTTGTGTGGTAAAACTGTTTGGTAACTATCATCGATATCGACCAAACCAAATCCTGAATACATGTGACAGGTCGTACACAACAGGGGCAGGCTACTGCCAAAGCCATCCTTCAAACGGCAACCGTATTAGTGAAGCGTACCTTTGGTGGCACGGAGTCACTGAAGGACTACCTCTCCGTATTGACTATCATGAATAGTCTTGGGACATGCTCGACCACCTTCCTTCATGCGATGGTGGCCAAGTGCGCAGGGACGCCTTAGCATGGAGATCAGCAACCACTGTGGCATGAAGTTTTACAATGAAGTCACAGCTCAATTCATATGCGCCAGGATATTATCAAATCATCCGTTCACAACTTATTTTTGTAGCCTCTTCACTACCGCCAGTCCTAGCTCTTGCTCTCTCAAATAAACGACACTATAAAGCGCATCAAATATTAGTTGTCCGAGGGTTCAGGCTGATGATTCGTGAGGTGTGTAGTGGGCTGTGCATTATACAATCACCAGAATGCATCCTTGTGTGTTATATCATCAGTTTAGGAAATACTGACAACCGATGTTTCAAGTACGTTCTCCTGTTAGCCATATACCCCATTGCAAGGTAAGTACAGCTAACACATGGGTAACTTTAAGTTCGATGGGATAGTTTTTCCAGTTAAAAGTTAAATGAGTTGTGTCGTTAATTTTGCGCTCTTCATCCCGAGTATCTCAAAAGGCAATTTTGGTTTCGACAAAGGTCTTTGCTAATCAAAAGCAACACCACACATTGCAGACATACTGTTATTATATATATTGGATTTTGAAGCCACCAAACGCCATTACCTCTCGATTAAGTAACTGGGCCCAGTGGTGAATAACACAGCAAGTACGAAGGAGAGAAACACGTATGCCAGATCGATCTACTGGGGACCTACGCAAATGACCGCGCCGGCATAGGCTAACTGCCATGCCGATAACGTGATATATCACCATATAGTCAAAGAGCGGCTATCGTACGCTACTTTAGCAGACTTTGGCTACTTCCGTGCATCTCGATGGTTAAATGCTTTGCTTGAGATCACATCTCCATGTGCTAGATGGATATTCTGCTGTATAGGATGCAACTACTCGTTGACGAAACATTGAACATGATCCACATATACAGAGATGTAACTCCCAGCTGAATATTCCGTTTCTTCTCTTGATAAATGCGGTCTGACCGATCGCTTTTACATCCGAAGGCAACTGATGGCGCTAGCTTGACTTGTCGTTGTAAACAGTAAACTGAGCCGTATGTGACTGCTAGGACGCAATTAGAAACCAAACTCATTCGAGTTTGAATCGAGAAACTACACTATTACAAAATAGTGGTATCAAAACAGTTTCTTAGAGAATGCGCGTTTCATCCTGTCAACAATTCTCTATCACATGTATAATCAGGCTTGTCCTTAACGCACGCAAAAACCGAATTTGGACAAAAGGATCTGGCAAGGTTATTGGAAGACATCATTAACTTGCAACTTTAAAAACCGAGTTGAAATAAAAAATTATCAGTGGCACGCACATGGATAGTTTTCAACGCAATATTTGTAATGATTGTAACGGTTATCCTCACACACCCTCCGATTTATTCTGCTACTATCAAATACCTTCGTCAATGCTTCTGTTGTGAAGGGTCTCTCTAAGTTCATTTGTTTGCAAGTTCCTTTTATTACTTAATGACCACAAATCCCGAGAATCTAATGTCGTACTGTGAATATTTGTACCCGTGTCACACCTTACTGACAAAGAAGAAAGCCTTTCCAAGGCGATTGTGAGCATTTCACAAAGAATTATTTATATCTCAAGTTACTACACACGTGTATCTACAAATATTCAGAGAATTTCTATGTTATGAAAGTAAGAAGGGTTTATTGTACGAAATTAGCCCTAACCCTAACCCTTAACCCTACGCATTCCCATTGTCTCCTGAATAATTACAATGCGATGTCTATTCCTAAAAAATGGCGAAATTACATGGTTTGAAAAATATATTTTCAACTCTAGCTCCAAGTAATGAAATAAATAACCATGAAAGTCTAACAAAACAATAAATGGGGAGTGATAACACATTGGAAATACTTTAACTTTATTAAGTTACTTCATTCTTTATACATGTAAAATGTCCTTTTGGCCTGTGTCATACAGGTCTTTCTACTTCCCCACCTCTCCATATATATAGCAACTAATACCGGGTCAATATATGGACATAACTCCTATTTATTTGAATCCGTTCATCGAGTTTTTGCTAAATGTTCATTCTCTTCAAGCTGAACTCTAAATAGAAACTCTCCAAAATTGTCTGAAATCACAATGCTTTCTAAGTAGATGTTGAGTTGGCTTAGGTGTCTGATGGAATGGTCCAGTATCCATCTATCAACAATGACTGATATCAAGGGTCGAAAATGTCGCTAGAGGTAGATTCATCAACGATACTTTCATCGATTCAGATAATGCCATCTTAGCCAAAACATTCAAATGAGTCTGTGTTCAGCTAATATGCTTTTTAGATACAATACCTTTCTCATCACATGGAGCATTAAAAAAATGTGTTTTGTTTATTGGTAATCAGAAAATCTAATATTAACATTGCACATATTTTAGAAATTACTTGCGATACGTTTAGTACGATTCTAATAAATAGGCCAAATTAGGGCATTTGTGTAAGTTTCCCGCCATTTTACAGGGAAATCCTGCTACTCACCCCTGGTTATTCTATTTGGTATATATCAGTACGTTTCATACTTTTTTGAATATCTTTCATAGGTCTTACCTTTTAATTTAACTTGATGTTGACAACTATAACCTAAATAACTAAGAAATGCAAAGTAGATAGCAAAATTAACTTCCTTGCTACAGGCAAACCCCTGTTTCTTTTGATACATGCGACTTATATAAAAAATGATATGAGCGATCACAATTCAAGTGTGCATGCACTATAGACCATTGTTTACAGAGAAGGCAGAAGTAGGAACAAACTGTGAAATAAACGATACAATCAACAAGTAGTCCTTACGTGTACAAATTATTGCGCGAGCATGATATATATATATATATATATATATATATATATATATATATATATATATATATATATATATATATATATATTGCTCTCACCATACCAGTGAAGTAAAAGGTTTTACATCGACAAATCGTTTAATACAGTGCAGCTGGCATTTCATTAATTGAAAATGCATTTTGTTTGGCTGATGACTACAGTTGATCTTTTAATATCGTTTTTCGATAATGGAAATGTGAAAAGGAATCATCTAGAAATACAAGTGACCCAGATACGGCAGGAAATGACTGAACTCAAAGAACGCATGGACTCTTTACAGAAAAACATCGAATGGTATATTTCATCGTTTTTAAACAACAAACACCTGACGAAACTCAACAGTATGGAACAAGAATTGGCGCAAGAAAAGATCTACCGAATTAACCTTCAAAAGACAATTGAATTTATGGAAAAGGCATATGGGCATCAACTAGAAGATTTAGAGATAACCATTGGAAATATGAACAAGCAATTTGAAAATAGACTACTTGCCAAGGCCAATACCACTGAAGTATCATTCGGGTCTAAACTCGAAGAAACAGTCAGAACTATTGACCAGAAGTGTAGCGGAAGCATGTCAAACATAAATCAGACGCTTGAGAATTTATATGAACAGATCACTCGGTGGCGTGTTCCGAAGCAAGGTGAGTCGGACATGTATATGCTTCCAATTACAAATGTTTTAAAATACCTGTCTTTTGTAGACTTAAGATTTAAGGATAATCACTAAACACGATGGATGATTGCACGTTAGAAACGTACATTATATGATATTTATTACCGATATCCGAGTCGTGTTAACTGCAGGATACAAATGGCATATTCATGGTTTATTCAGATAAGTAAAGAACTAGGGTTCCCTGTTACGTCTATTGGATTTAATTTATTTATTTTTAAATGTTAAATCCAAATTTGTCATTTTGCCTTTAAAATGAATTGATTGGGAGATTTTTTTCTAGAAAGTTCAGGCTGACCATCCTTTAAAATGTAAACAAGGTTTTGACCTTGGCTTGGTTACCTCATTATCTGACCTTGCTTCAGATTGATAAACAGGCCTCTAAAACTATTGGTTAATTTCAAGGACAATATTTTTATTTTTAGTTCTGGGGGGTAGTAAATATCTAGAGTACGTGATTTTTAGTGAAGGCAGTCTCTTTCTGTGACCTTCCATGAACTTCTATCAATTTCTAGAAAATCACGTGATCACTTGTTTACTTAAAAAACAGTTATATAGACTGTTGTTTTGGATAGAAGAGTTCAGTATAATATCTGGGCTTTAAGTTATTAGTTGTGTATAGATGTTTGAGTTGTAATTTTAAATATATTGTTCTGGAATTGGTGTCAATTCATTGGAAAAGAAGAATGATTCTATTTATTTGGAAGAACTGCATCACGAGACATTGTCATCCATTTTGGATTACATCGTCAAGATTCGAACCTCGAACTATTAGAACATTTATTTATCAGGATTTGCAATTCCATTAGTGGATTATGTTGTGAATTTTATATTTGTTGGATTTGATTCTCTAAAACCGTAAGTTAATTTATTTTATGAAAATAATTGGACTTAATAAAAATCATTGTTAAAGTTTTACAACCTTGTTGGTTTTCACTCTTTCTGTGTTGCTGCTTATTTGAGCCTAAGCACGTCGTAACATTCACTCTGTGGCATTATTCCTATTAACATTATTTTTTATCTGAAATTGTTATATCTATTCACCTTGACAAATAATAGATAAGTGAAATAATGAAACTCCAAGAAATTAATAGTAGAGGAAACTTTCCTTATAACATTTTCTGATTTCCTGGCGAGTTATAATGTGTTCCATGAGATCTATCATACACATTAAGTTATAAATATGCCGTTTTCAATAGACAAAATATTGAAATGCTGACAATGAATCAATAATTCTATCCTAATGAATCTTTTGGAAACAGAAAGAAGTTATATACCTTTCCGACGAACAGTTTGATAGCTAATCTCAGATGTGTCCCAATAAATATCTAACTGTTAATTTAGAAGTATTCATAGATAACTGGTATGCAATTATGTCAGCATTTGCGTTTACTTATGAGAAAAAACAAAAACAAATTTATTCTGATATATATATATATATATATATATATATATATATATATATATATATATATAGTTTTGACATCTGCAAGGTTATCACATACACTCGATGAATTTGAGTCGTAATAAAACAGCGATGCTTTCTTCATGAAAATAATTGTCGCACACTCTTAAAAGAAACCCATTGGATTTTATATAAAATTAAAACAACAAAGGACATATCTGTTTTGTTGCTTTGTAATTATTGTTATTACATAATGGACAACGTAATTGCAAATTTAATTATGATTTACGTTTGATAACCTCTTTGACACACTTCAATGTATAATTAGCAAAATGTGTTTAGTTAAGTGTTTGTTCACACGACGCCATCAATAGTCAGGCGATTATTTTACGAGATTTATAGCGGGCTCGAGTTTCAGATTCGGCCAATGCGGTATGTGCTGAAGTTTGCCAGCAGCTTCTAGTTGGTCACTGTTATTTTTCCGGTTGTTTTCCAGGCTTCTGGCCGTCATGTATAGTCTATAGTGTGCTGAAAACAGACTTTAAACCCTAGAACAACAACGAGATCAATAACGTCCCACAATTAGACTTCAATGTTTTATTTTTACAATAATTTATTTTGGAATCTAGGAACAGCACGTAAAGCGTTGAGTTGTAAATAATTGTTAAAGTAAAGATTTCATTTAGTGATCGTGTACATCGTAGCTGAAAAAAGTCATGGCACACAGGATAACTTATCGAGTTTTTATTTCAAAACTAATTTACATTTTAATCGCGTATTAATCACATACTGCTTCAAATGCTTACTAGAAAGTTATATAACAATATATAGAAACAGAATAAGAAGTTTATAGGAAACTGAAAATAGATGTATTTCATGAAGTCTTATATTTGCCAATATGTTATCACTCCAATATTTTAGGGTGACAAAACATTTTAATGAAAGATTTACTTGAATAAGACATTTATATACTGTCGATATAATTGCACAGACTGGTTTCTTCTGTTATTATGATCATTTAAAGACATACATGAATAACGTAATTAGCTTGCATGTCAGTGCTAAGGAAAATTCATCCAAGTTAGAGATATTTAGTTAGAACAAAACGATGCCTTGCACAATGTGTGAGCTTCTAGGTTCCAAAATGTGATTGGTAAACTTAACTAAGCTTAAACCTATATGTATATATGTATATATATATATATATATATATATATATATATATAATTGTTATAATAGAATGAGGTTTCGGTATTTGATCATTCTTAATAATTCATATACCTCAATTTCAAATGTAATATGTTCTAATTCAATGTCGTCATCTATTGTATAATAGTGTCTTCATAGTTTAATTTCTATTATAATCTCGTGACATAGGGGCCGGAGAGGGCCGCTTGAGGCTTATACTTCAGGTATTTCCTGCTCGAAATTATTTATAATAATCTTATTGTTGTCGTCCCTTTTGTTGTCATTAGTTTCGTCTGCTAGTGTTATTTGAAAGGTTATATAAATACGACATTGTAAGTGCCCTATGACGTTTTACTTAGTAATTACGTATTAGACATCAGAAGATCTACGCAAATATATTATCTTTTTAACTGAATGGGTTTTGAAACGAACATTTGAAGTAGCATAAGCCCATTGTTGTGCAACGTCATTCCAAATGATATTACACAAAATGCAGCACTCTCTTCTTTTAAGAAGGTGACTCATTAATGGCATCTCTTCGATTATGCTAATATTAAAACAAATGGAGATAATTAACTTGTATGCATACACAAAGTTCCCATTTCCCAAACATACATGTTTATTTTGCGGCTTAAATCTCATGTGTGTGTACATAGTGTGTGTATGTTTATTGTATGAGTGTATATGGAAACTTGGAACATGTTTAAAAATATTTGCGCAAAAAACTCAACAAATTTCTTACATTTATTGGGATGCCCTTAATACTGGTACTCAACGTAAACTTGACATCTTAAAGGCGTTTCGGGCAGGTAAATGCTCTTTATTTATATCATAGCTAATTCAGAATTCGAATCCGTTAATACTAGGACGATTTTATGTAACTCTTTAGAACCCTCTGCAATTCTTTACCTCAGAATAGTTCTCAACTATGGGAAATGGCATCACTTTTAATAATAAACATCTTGCACCTTTAAAAGGTCATATTAATTAAAAGAGAAGTGACTAACAGATGAATCAATGACATATTGATTGATGGAACATTATTTTTGTTCAGTAAATGGAGGATGGACAGCATGGGGATCATGGACGAACTGCAGTTCTACGTGTGGAAAGGGTATAAATAACAGAGTTCGCACATGTACCAATCCTGCGCCAGCCGATGGAGGGAACTACTGTGATGGAGTTGGGATGGAATATAATGAATGTCAGATCAGTTCTTGCAAAGGTTCGTGCTGCATTCATTTGACAAGATTAACGGTTTGGTTGCAAAACTGTTTTTTAAGCTTCGTGAAACTTGGTAAATTGTCAGGATTACACCAGATGATACAGGTACATACTATCGATTAGATTAGAATACGTTATCACGTGATTTATCTACTCTCCACGAAGCTAGTGCTCGTCAGGTGTGAGCAATTTCACTACTTTTAGCGAATCTAGTGTTCGTCAGGTGTGAGCAGCTTCTCCACCCTTCACGAACCTAGTGTTCGTCAGTTGTGAGCAATTTCTCTACTCTTCGGGAATGTAGTGTTCGTCAGGTGTGAGCAGTTTCACTACTCCTCTATCACACAGGTCTAACAAGACAGAAGAATTGACGACACCCTTCTCCTTTGTACATTTTAATCATTTATGAGATAAACATAATCATGAAATACTAAGTATTTTCATCGTCGTAAATTATATGTTTTATTCTGAGTTAATGGTTCGTAAGCTGCAACACGTACTAAATTTAGTGATATTCAGAAGGACAATAGTATTTATATATTTACTTAGATATTCTATGTTTCTTCATTGTATTCCGAGATGGAATCTACAGGTTGTGGGTGTACACGATTAAATTGTGCTCATGTATCTCTCTCTCTCTCTCTCTCTCTCTCTCTCTCTCTCTCTCTCTCTATATATATATATATATATATATATATATATATATATATATATATATATATATATATATATATATATATATACAGAGAGAGAGATATATAGAGTTTTGAGACATATACAGAGAGAGAGATATATAGAGTTTTGAGACATTTACATTGTACATGTCATGCTACAAATTGTGTATTCTGTACGATGATTGATAGCTTGAACAGAAAGGAAGAGATTTTAATTTTGTTAGCACGTGTCCTGCGCGGATTGATACAGTAAATATTTTTAGGATGTGACTTTATATCAACACGGTACGCTCCGACAGGCTTTAATGCGCAGTATTATTAAACAACATTTTGAGGGATTGTGAGTTTACTTCTTTAGATTTTGGTTCCTGCTTTTGTTAAACAATTTTTGATCTAACAATTGGCTCCTAATTACGATGCTAAACGTAAAACAATCTAAATACCAAAGACAAAAAAGTGTGACTGGGTGGGACATCATAGGAAGTGTCTGCAGCATGCATAATTTATTTGCTTGTAAGATTCAAAACTTGTTATTCCATTTCATGCTATTGTAATTGAATTGTATTTACGTGATTTGACATTTTCCAGAAATTCATTTTCCAAACATTCAGTTTAGGGATTCGTTATAATAAATACAACAATAATAATAATAATAATAATAATAATAATAATAATAATAATAATAATAATAATAATAATAATAATAATAATAATGATAATAATAATAATAATAATAATAATAATAATAATAATAATAATAATAATAATAATAGAGCTTTATATCTAATGCTGACCTAGTTCTGACGTTGATTCATGAGCTGAAGTAGACAATACATTTTATTATTTTTTTAATTCTTTATAAGAATAGATTTATGGATCGAAATCAAAGCCGTACCTGACTAACGTGACACATGACATGTAGCAATTATTTTGAAACTGGATTTACCAGAAAGTTGACCCTCATCCGGGTATTATTTTTGCTCAGTATACAGATTTAATATAAATGCATTGAGAAATAAGATTTGTCTTTCTTAACCATGGAGAAGTTCAGGTGTTTTAGATTTGACCAGTTTGAGTTTAATTTTAAATATTTCTTCAAACTATTTGGATCCAAAGAGAGTATTTTTACCTGAAAATACTAGTGCTGTAAATTTATTCTTGGACAATGGCAATTATCAAAATGTACAGAATTCAAACATTATCTAAAGAATTGTGAGTTTTTATTCCATTTATGTGATCAATAACAAAACCATCCTTGATCAATCCGTTAAATACCTCATAGATGATTCTGTGATAACTTTTCTTTCCAGCACTAATTATTCACAGCAAACACTGACTTATTCGGTCAGCGATGTATGACAATACCGTCACGAGATGCTTCATAATTGGTAATCACGGGATGTGGTTGAAATTCTTGGTTCATTTATATACAATAATATTATTTGTCCAATTCATTATTTGGTTTAATTATTCCTTGAGAATCTATCAATGTAGTCTTGAGGTGTTCTTATGATTTTGTCATTGACGCTGTCAGAGTCATTGACGGAATCTTTGATGGAGTTTTAAACTAGTTTATCATAATAGCGCTTTAGCTCTCAGTATCGCTTACCACCACAATTGAGACACAATTGCGACTTACCACGCACACCTACACCACATCATATGCAAGGTAATGGCACAAAACACCCACGAAGTACACTTTGTAAATTATATCAATATAATTCATGTCTACATGATTTGTTACAAGCGGTTACTGATCCTATCAAAAGCCATTTGTAATGGTTCATTATATAATAAATACTTTATTTAAATACTTGTTTTTATTATAATATGGAGGAGTTCGAGTGATTATCGAAAATTACACCTTGGACAAATGTTGAAATCTCGATAGAGTCTCCACTGATGTACTAAAGAGTCTAATAAGTGATAGTGATGGCTAAAATCCGTGAATGTTTTAATGAATTCAAGCGCGATAGAGCATCTCACTGTTGGTCGACATTTCGAATTGATGGTAGTGTTGATGCTACCATGAACGACGATAGTGATAATCTCACATCTTGACAAGAAAAAGTATATCTTTAGAGTGAAATTCATTATCCGCTCAGAAACGGGGAATTGGATTATACGCGACAAATTTGAACCCATCCTGAAAAATAAGAGAACTGTGACTGTGAGTCAGGACTCCAAACCAGGAATTCTGACTGGAATTGACAAACCGTATTACGAGAGATCCTATCCTGTAACCGCGGTTATTTATGGGATCTATCCGAAAAATGATAAACCGAGTATTGAAAAACTAAAACCCCCCAAAAAAATCGTCGTTGAATTGTGTAGTAGAACGAATAATAGAACACTTCACAAATGAGTTGCTTGGATACAAAGTGACGGATCTAAGACGCAAAAAAATAAAGGAATGGGGATTAATAGTGAAGGAGAGCGGAGCAACAATTCAAAATGTGGCCGCGTTAGAATGGATATTAAAATTCCCAATATCCGTAGAGACGGTAACAGGCGAGATATTATATGAACCGAAATATAAATCTAGAGGATCTCCAATCAAAATTATTGACCATAATGAACATGCATGGACACCTGCGTCAACAATATTTCTGCGGGATAGAACCATAAAATATTACAAGGGAAATTTATTTGATTTTATTTACGAGTTAAGTAAAAACGATCCTGTGTCAGTGTGGTTACTTCATAGTTTTGAAGACGAGGAGGGTAAATTCTATCAATTTGTAAGACCCAATGGCAAATTATACCGTACTGAAGCCCTCCACAACGAGATGAAAAAAACTAGCTAGTGTATTTTCAACGTATTACGACGAACAATTATTAGCAAACTGTTTTACAATTCCATCAGTTGCAGATCATTTCACGACAAAGAGAAATCTATGGAAACCAACACACGCAAAATTTCTCTCAGATATCGAATCAAGCTGCGTTGAATACAATCAAGGTGGATATGGAATACAAAATACGACCCTAAAAGTATTATTTCGGTTGATATGATTGCATACTATCCAATGAGTTGTCTTGGGAATGGAGAGTGGTCTGAGTATTTCAAACGATTTGGACATCCCACACATGAGATGACCCGTGTTGCGGTTAATGGACCACTGCCTGATTTCGATCTCACCGGATTCGCTCGTGTGGTATCATTTGAATTGGCTAAAGGACTTTATCCGTGTTGTTATGTTTGGTTTGGTAGACACATCTCTGAAAAACACTGGATGCCAATAGTGTTATTACGGTATATGATTGATTCTAAAATGCTGATATCGCTGATTGTCAGTGAAGCAATTAGATCATATCGAGCGCAGACTGAAGACTGGTTACCACACCCCGATAGTCTAGATATCATAATCAGCGAAACCAAAACAATTCCCCGATCTCGACGAAGATTATATCGTGAAATGGTTCAAAGAAATCTTTGAAGTTAGATATAAACACGCAAAAGATGTCGGTAAAAGAATAATTGGTAAATTCACACAAGGTGGAAAATACGACCACAAACTATATTCTTCGCGGTTGAATATAGATGATGTTGAATACGATTTGATAATAGCAGATGTAACAGCTAGGGGTATATAAGTCGATCGTAAAGATGCTTTCTGGTCCGATGGAACCAAATTGGGAACGATTGTTACTTACACAGATGGAAAAAATCCTCAATATACGTACTTAAGGTCGTCTATGCTGGCTTATGATTCTATTAATTTACTTTCGATGATAAATAAATTTCATGACACCGCGGTTGGACTAGCCACTGATTCATTTTCTATAGACGTAAAATATAGCGAAGCAGTAGCTGAATTCACTAATTCAGACGAGAGTTGGGTATCATGGCGAATTAAAAATGAAATACTTCGTGATTATTCCAAATCAGCACATGTTACAATTGAAAACAATTGCTTGAAAAATAATCAGATATCAGAACTATGTAATGCCCCGTCGTGTTCCGATCCAATATGTAGATATAAAACCAGTTTCTTAAACGGCTGTGCTGGGTCAGGGAAGGCGACTCGTGCGATCGAATTATTTCGAGGAAAATCAAACATGATTGTGCTAACACCAACACACAGACTTGCAAGAGAGATGAAACAGCGAGGAATTAATGCCTGCACTTATAACAGTTTTTTCTCGATGGAAAGGTGACGAGTGGACTCCTGATCAAATGGGTGAGAAATATATTCCTGAAATCATTATTTGGGATGAGATATACACGGTGTCATTAGATGCATTACAAAGGTTTCTTGATTTGCTTTTGCTAGCGAATACAAAAGTGATAATGTGTGACGATCATGATCAACCACCTCCATTTGTCGGTTTGTCTCCACTTAATTGGCTAAAGAATTTTGTAGACTATTCTGAAGAAATTTGTACTGATCATAGGTCACTTGATAATGAATTACGCGATTTAAAGAAACTAATTAGATTACAATCAGATAGAATCCAGTGTGAAATAGC
Source organism: Unio pictorum (assembly GCA_030141615.1). NCBI lineage: Eukaryota > Metazoa > Mollusca > Bivalvia > Unionida > Unionidae > Unio > Unio pictorum. The sequence continues at coordinate 5,844,021 of JARLTB010000029.1, read as the reverse complement.
GCGTGAAATAATTTCGGAAACCATATTAAAGGATTTTTGGGAAACGTGGAGACCAAACGATTTGATAGTGGGAAGTAGAAAGATAGTCAGATATGCACTTCAGATGAAGTTATTTAACACGCGATAGAAAAATTTGCAACACTTCCAGTGCCGCTGTGTTATAGACCCAAGGATACACGAAGACAAAATATCGAAGTTGATATTCCAGGCCTGACAGAGAAGCAGATTTTAATGTTAAATTATATTGTTTTAGTTGATATCAGTGTATTCGAAGATACATTGCATGCTGATAAATCCCCATGGAAGTTAGGATACGCAGCGACGATACATTCTTCGCAGGGATTGACTATATCCGATACAATTGTTTGGATCATAGATAATTACATCGAGTGGTCGAATTTAGTTTATCCAGTGTGAAATAGCGCGTGAAATAATTTCGGAAACCATATTAAAGGATTTTTGGGAAACGTGGAGACCAAACGATTTGATAGTGGGAAGTAGAAAGATAGTCAGATATACACTTCAGATGAAGTTATTTAACACGCGATAGAAAAATTTGCAACACTTCCAGTGCCGCTGTGTTATAGACCCAAGGATACACGAAGACAAAATATCGAAGCTGATATTCCAGGCCTGACAGAGAAGCAGATTTTAGTGTTAAATTATATTGTTTTAGTTGATATCAGTGTATTCGAAGATACATTGCATGCTGATAAATCCCCATGGAAGTTAGGATACGCAGCGACGATACATTCTTCGCAGGGATTGACTATATCCGATACAATTGTTTGGATCATAGACAATTACATCAAGTGGTCGAATTTAGTTTATCTTGCGGTGTCCAGAGTACGAAGTATAAATCAACTTTGAGGAGTTGTTTTTGACTATAACGACACTACAATAAGTGATATTGTCAGCGATGACATAATCAGATAAAAACTCTCTGGTTATAAACAACAGGACAAAAAAATAACAGAAAAATTGATATTGATGCCGAGTTTATAATCACACTGAAACATCAACAGAATAATCACTGCGTGAGTTGCAATTGTATAATGTGTTGGTGTTGGTCGGATAAAGAACCTAGCCAATTTACCGTAGACAGAAAGAATAACAATATTGGTCATACCAGAGATAATGTGATGCTGACTTGTCTTTAGTGCAACAGACGAGGAAATGCTAGTTAAGACCACGCGGTGGTAATTGAGTATCCTCGGGTATAACTTGTAGTTGTTCACGAGTAAACACACGCTGAGGAGGAGTTGAATCAAGCCTATAGACTGGCAGTCTACCCGTAGATCTCGTTATACCAGATATTTTATGTGCAGTAATACTCCAAATAGGATCAGTAGCTCTTTCTTTGCCACCTTCGAGCTCTCCTGATTCATATAAATATCCAACAGGGACATTGCCGAGTATTGTTGCTTTGAAAAATCATTTTGCGGTTTTACGGGTATATACTTTTTCTTAATCGCGTTGCTAGGTTTCATGTTGATTGTTCGCGTAATCTCATTATTTAGCGCGGTAATTATGCCTGGTAAACTCATGAGTCATTCAGGAGATCGTTTATCCTGAATAATTTCCTTCGCGTATTGATATCCAAACAACCGCTCAGCAAGTGTGCGCTTAAGTCGTCAACAATTGCTTGATTACGATGTAATGCAGTATGTCCTCATCTGATGTTGACATTATGATGCTTCATTGTTGATAACACTGCACCCTGAGATTCCTTTCCAGGATCACCTTGTAATAGATTTGGCCAATGCAGAGGACCTCGTCGATAAATCCTTTCAAACGCGAAAGCTATTACAGTTGATGATTTTGTCTTTTGAGGTTCTGCTTGTTTGTATCGACTCCCAACATCAACTACGGGTAGCACATACTTGTAAAAACCATCATGCGGCATAAATAATATATCAGCCTGATGAACTTCATTAGGGACGCTGACATCAAAATGCGAGTAGTTAATTTGTTTAGGTGGTGGTATATAAATTTTCCATATCGGCAGTTTGGATAACCAATCTGCTGCAGTGGTATTTTTCAACTTTGCGGCGCTAGCGAGTTTACTGATTGCTGATTTACCCCTCCAGTATCATCTTGGAGAATAATAAATAGATTCCATGATGTTATTAATTACCAGCAAGCAACATCAATTTCCTTTTCACGCCGATTTTATCAACCATGAAGCCAATTTTTCTTTGAAGCATTTATCAGTGATAGAATTCAACGCATAAATCAATTTTACATCTGCGATATGTCTGTGTCGCAGATTGCTGCTTTTATAAGCAACATCATGTCGGTTTTGATCATCGAGTCTGATATCGAGTCTGGTACCCGGTCCACAATAACTTTATACTGGAAGTTGATTTTCTTCTGGATACTTCACCCAAGGTGCACCTACGACTTTTACTAACTTGGCTGCAATATCAACTCCTCGTTTGTTTAAAATCATCTGCAGATTTCATTGAAACAAATCTAAATAATTTTATACCACATTGTACACACTTAACAGTAAGTGCTGATCTGTTATTTTTCGTCGACAAGTCGTTTGTGCTAGTACGCTTCTTACATTTCACCCAATATAGATCCATAATTTGTTTATAATAACATGAATGTAATTGATTTTTCGGCGACAAAAAATGAGAATCAGTTAAACATCATGCAGCGCTACCGAATGATATTCGCATGATTATAATAGGATCATCTGGAAGTGTCAAGACACAACTGCTACTTAATTTGATGATGAGATGGATGAAATGGGATAAACTTTATTTGATTACTAGTAGTGTCGGCGATCAGCGATGTTACGAGGTGTTAAAGGATTTTATCGAGAAAGCAAAATAGGAACTCGATGAGGATATTATTGAGTTTATAACCGATATCGAGGAAGGACCGAGCATTGATGATATTGATGGAAGTATTAACAAATTATATGATGATGTCATGTTAGACAATCAAAAGAATCCTGCTAGGATATTTTCCAGAGGTTGGCATAAAAATACCGATGTGATATATGTCACTCAACGATATACTCAAATACCAAAAGTGATCAGAGATGACTGCAATATTCATGCTGTATTCAACGGAGTTCACACACATACGCTACGAAATATTTGCAAACTTGGTGCGGCGGTGATATGGATTATAATCTCTTTAGAAATTTATTTAGTCACGCTCCGTCAATTCCACATGGATTTGTAGCGATAAATGTGCATGATTCTAGATCAAGATATCGTGTTGGACTTGATAAAATATTCGGTTGAAATCATAAAAAAGATTTTCAATTCGTCTCCGCAGCGCCATCGGCGCCGGGACTGTAGCGTGACAAACCGAAACCATTTCTCTTTTTCTTGTCTGCTTGAATTGGTTTCGGTTTAAAATCCTTGAGGATTTTCTTCGAAATAGTTTCGATTTGCTTGAAATAGTTTCGGTCTGTCCACCCCCACTGCTCTTTTATTTTGTATTGCAGTCAAGTGTGGAGACGTAAAATACCACTTGATCAATAATTTATACTCAGCAACAAGTGATTCCAACATTAAATCTTCCAATAACTACTTGGTGATGTAATGAATAATATATTCCAATGCTATCAAACATCGGTGAGAAGATCGCGGTCGGCTAGATAGAAACACTATCGGCCGGAAAGTTACCATTACACAGCCTACTAGACTCAACTATATGACTTTCAAAGTAATTGATTGTTTCATATCCTCAGTATCTACTGAAGTTATAACATTTTAAAGCAAATTAATATTTCTTAAAACGCCATATACTTGTCCACAGTTTCACAGTGTTTTGTTAAAAGGATATTGTCGGATGCATTGGTAAGACTCGTGTAATTCATTTTGTTCAATTGCCTCTGCAATGTATATCTTTCTAAATTTTGATTTAACGCTAAATCCAACGCAATTAAATTAATCTGAAGACTTATCACGTGTTTCGAAAAGGAGAATTAGACCGCTTCACGCCTAAAACGTTTTTAAACGTTGCTTTCATTGACTTGTTTGTTCGCAAGAGACATCTTTCTCAAGACATATGTTTTAGTTATGTATCATTGTTACCCAATGTTACCATATATGTTTACAATGAAGTAAACTATTTTGCAATCAACACATTCAATATATCGAATCTGTTCTGTTCACGTGTATGTCCTTTAGCACATGGTTTTAAATTATTGTGTAACATCAATTAGTTTTGATTTAATGTGATGAAATCAATTAATATACCGATTTTCTCATCAAAGTAAGGTAGGTATAGTGACATATTATGATTGACATAAGATTAATATTCAGTGTCCGGATCTAATTTGAGATACTAAATTGTTACTAATATGCATGCTAATGAAAACTTCTTGTTTGTCTATTCTCTGGCAATCTGTAATGATTATGATTCACAATGCTAATAATAATTATAAGATATTTTGTCCGTCTACGATTTGGTGACTTGAATAATGTACATGGTTATTTGCTTTCATTCTGTAATTACGCTCCATGTTTGTCCTCCATCAATTTCATATTATCATTATCTTCCTTTATGTAGCACTGTTTTTTGTCCTTGTAAATATTTTCAATTGAATTGCCTCCTTCATACATTTAAAATTAGTAGCAAATCAACACATTCAATATTTGAATCTGTTCCAGATTACCACTGGAATTTATTTGTAACTCTATTCAGTTTGAATTGTAACATAACGTTTGTGACACTTTGGGATTTAGATTTCAATTCTGTAAGATCATTTTAATTTTCACTTTGTGTACTGGGGAAATATAATGTTTGTTGTCACTTACAAAAGGTATTGTTTTTCTTCCCTATCTGATACTTAGTTTAGGACGTTATAATAGTAACAATAAGATCAGCCTCTATATCATAACTACTGTGAACACGTAGATCAATGATCTATATACAATTAATTCTGGAATGGAACAAAAGCAGTTTATCTTTCATATTTACATGTTTCCCGTTTTATTAAACTTGTTATCATATTTTGAGTCTTAGATTTTAAACCTACTTTATCACAATTATGTTAAAGATTCAGGGAGCTATTGTTGATCATTACACGTTATTCATAACTCCTTATTCCAATCAATACTTTAATATAATAAAACGATGGCCTATATATATACCAGTAACTATATCATAAGCGATAACAGAGCAGAAAATGCTTATAACGTATAAAGTTCATTGCGGCTCGAACTAGGAAAATGCTTCTTATGTGTACTTTTCGTAAACGAAAAGAAAAAATTAGTTCTTGATAACACATAATCCGCCTAATTGTTATGTTTGATTGTTGATTAAAGTGGGGTTTCTTCACATTCTCGTATGGCGCTGCAGCTGCACGTGTTTTTTATGCAGATGATTATAACGCTAGTTCTTCCAGTCATGTATTATGTCCTGGCGGATCTAAGTACATTTCTCTGTATCTATGATTAAAGTATAACATTAATTGGTATGTCAAATAAACTGTTTTCAAAGGTAGTCAGATGCACATAATACTGTTTCTACATGTTATATTAAAACATTCACCATTATCTCGATAACTAGCAACAATTTCGACCCACCGCATTTGTATGTTTTGCAAATTATTTTCTTTTTAACTCGCTCTACATGTTCTCATTTTTTTTATTTAATTGATAGAAAGAATAGTAACTGTGTATATAAATATATTAGAAAATACACGTACGTTCATAAAAAGACAGGTCTGATCAATATATCCTGATGTGACACTGATTAGATATTAAGTAATTATATTGACTGTATATATAACATTAGTTGTTTAAGTTAGTTGTCTAAATCGTTACATTATCACAAGGTCACTGACCAGTCAATGGTTTTACCTGAATTAATTGATCTAAAATATCTATTGAAAAGAGATATTAAAGTTCTTAAATGGGCGTATAAGTCTAAAATTATTCCTCTTCCAAAATTTTTGTTGTAAGTCTATTGGCAAAATAGTTATTAAATTATTCATTATGATTTTATCAGAATCACAGAAATTTGGTTTTCGTGAATACAGAATTAAACTATGTGACACAAACATAAACTTCAAGATATGATTTTTAAGTTTCATAATGTAGTACCCTCTTTTGTAGAAATGTGTAAAACTATTGACGTGGGTAGAAACATTACCGGTTTCATCGTCAACGAAACGAAAACCACACCAGGAGAGTTTGTTCCCCATAATCAAAGCATCCAAACCGTCTGTGGTGAAGGATACAGACAGCATGGGATCTTAACATGTAATGCAGGGATATGGATGGGGAACTCTACATGCGAACCTGGTAAGACATTTAAGATGGTTTATGTTTTCTTTACGTTATTTAGCTTAACGTTTGTGTATCACAATATAGCTATTTTGAATGGAAGAATACAAAATAATATTAATAATAATAATGATAATACTAATACTTATACTAATAGCATTACTAAACCGATAAGAAAGAGAGAAATAAGCCAAACAAAAAATACTCGGAGTGTTGTTGCTTACATAAAATAGTTTTGGTTACAAAGGGCATGTATGACAAGTTTCATTAAGAACAGACGGAACAAATCTAAGTCTTAGCAACGATGTTTAAAGAGTGAGTACCTATAACTACCAAGATATACATTTCAATATGCTTCAGTCCTTATTTATTTTTAAATTGAAAAATAAAAAGCTCTTGTAGATACAATCACTATTATGACCAATACGATGTCTTCGTTTGCTCTTATATATTCAGTGTCTCATTATATCATTATTTATTTCCTATGAATTACACAATTTTGTGATACGCCATCCTTTCTTTTCACCATAGTCACATATCGTGTATGTGTCAACGGTTATAGAGGATTTTTGCATGGAACAAAACTTAACTGAATGTGTCTTATAAATCATACTCCTTACCGTATCCAGAACACATAGTATGGCACATATTTGATACCTTAAATGCAACATACTACACCTATGGTAACCATCTTCTAAAAGTTAACTTTAAATAAACTTGAATTATAAACAATATTGCTCTCCTCACCGTTGAATGATCCACATGTAAAATTAAAAATCGTAATATATTATATTTAGCTAAAATGACCTGTGTATGAACGCCGACAACGTGAAAATACATGAAAAGTAATAGAAATAAATTATACTTTGCCCTCTACCTAATACCAGTTTTCTTCATCGTGGAACACAATGCAATTAAGAATTTGCGAAACAGGAAACTCACGAGAAGCAGTTCTTGGTCATTACAAAATAACATATGCTATTAACTTGAGATATGATAACTGGCTTTTCATAACCAAGTAATATTTTCCTTTCGTTGAAGTTTCTAGGTAGAAAATCGAACTCTTTCTTTCTCAGACTATCGCAAAAGAAAGCTAAACAAAACTTTATATTGGAGTGCCAATAAGGAAATGTAGTGATTCACCAGAACCAAATAGTATAGTGTCATCCCCTATAACATTAAGATACAGGTTTAGTATTTGAAATTGTTGTCATGAAATCTTCGTTTGCTCTTTCTTAGCAAAAATACTTTTCAGTGATACAGGACAATTTTCTGTTCGTGTCCTGCTTTTACTGAATTTCTATCTGTATTGGAATATACATTCATGCGTTGGACTGATACCGAGAAAATGTATCATATCATACTTGATAAAAGAAATTAGAGCTACAAATAAATAACATCGAGTTCATCTTTAAGGTTTTTGTTTTTATAGAGGAAGCATAAAGATAAACAAACATTATACAAGTTTCTGTAGCAGGCAATTATACCCATTTCGTCATATATTGATCCTGAACTACTCTAAACGTACAGCCTCGTATCCCTCGTATCTGACGAATAACTGATCTTTGAAGATGTAACCATTTCATCACAGTATACTGACTGGAGACATTATAAGTCAACTGGTATCCCGAGAACAGAACAACACTCTATAATTATGTTATGGATATATGTGGGTCTAATGAACTATCCTTTTCCCACAATTCATTATTCTTATTATACGCTATTTCAATTTCCATATGTTACAGGATGTGTTTTTAAGGACCCAGGAATGCATTTCATATCTCTCGGTAACAGGACTGTGTTAAAAGTAGGAGAAAATGCGAATGTGTCATGTAAGTTTGGATATCAAATTGTGCCAAAAGGTTCGGACGAATATTACTATCCTGATTCAGAATCGACCGCAGATCCAATTGAAATGCCAGAAACTGAAGACACCGAAAATCTAATAGCAGTCAGTGATGGGAATTACACGTGTATAGATAATGGGAAGTGGGAACCAGAGATACGTTTCTCATGTAAACGTAAGTTCAGTATTTTAGTGAAATCGAAATGAAAAGTTATTAACATCTAATACTGAGCCAGTTCAGAGTACAACCTGAATGAATGTCTTGAGAAAATTAATAACACTTACGACATATGGCTTATTTTTGTGACAAGAGAGGACTAAACACTTGATCAGTCAAATGCAAATAGGATCTCGAAATGCACAGATACATACATACATACATACTTACATACATACATACATACATACATACATACATACATACATACATACATACATACATACTTACATACATACATACATACATACATACATACATACATACACACATACATACATACAAATATATATATATAAATATATATATATATATATATATATATATATATATATATATATATATATGCTAAGCAGTGAATTACTTAATGTTTAAATTAAAAATAATATTAATTTTTAACTGTAATGCACACAACAGTAACTCCTTTGTTGGGTCAGAATATACTTATCTCCCTTTAATTTTCTGTACATGAATTACTTGTGTTTGTTTTCTTAGTAACATTCCTGTCTGTTGTCCTTGAAACTTATAGTCCTTAATTCTGGAAATATCAGTTACTTTTTATCAATTGGACGTGGAATTAAGCTTGTGCGCACGTACACATAGCACACCAGAACATGTACGATAAACAGCTGATAGTTCCGTAAGAAATTTTCTAATTCACTGTGTCATAAATTTTAGGTAGCCAACGTATTTGAGCATAAAATATATATAATATTTGCTTGAAACGAGTGAATAACGGATACATTTCATCACGCGGTTGAACAACTCCAGTATTTTACTCGTTTTTCATCCACTCGATGAAATATATATCGTATTCAATCGATTCAGGCAAATATCCTCTCATATATATATATATATATATATATATATATATATATATATATATATATATATATATATATATATATATATATATGTATGTATATATATATATATATATATATATATATATATATATATATATATATATATATATATATATATATATATATATATATTTGTGAACGTACAGGTCCTTTAACACATGGATTACAATTATAAATGAAATTAATATACCGATGTTGTTATTCCTGTATGGTGGGTATGTTGACACATTATGATTGACACAACATTAATATTCTGTCTCCGGATCTAATTGGAGATACTGAATATTACCCAAATATGTATGCTAATGAAAATTGTGTTTGTCATTTTTCTGGAAATCTGTAATAATTATGATTCACAATGCTAATGAGAATCCTAAGATGTTTTGTCCTTCTACTATTTGGAGACTTGATGGATAGACATGGTAAGCTTCTATCATTCTGTAATTGAGCCCTATGACTGTCCTCCATCAATTTCATATTATCGTTATATTCTTTTTGTAGCATTATTATTTTTCCTTTTAATTATGTTCAGTTCCATTGAAATTGAAGTACATTTGAAATTAGTAGGAAATGAACACATCCAATATTGGAATCTGTTCCGAATACCATCGGAATGTAATTGTAACCCTATTCAGATAGGTTTGTAATTTAATTGTCGTGACATTTTGGGATTTAATTCATATAAGTTTATTTTCATTTGTCAGTTTGTGTTCTGGGCTAACATGTTTGTTTGCCTTTACAAATCGTAATGTTTTTCTCTCCTTTATGTTACTTAGTTTAAGACCATATAATATTAACACTATAATCAACCTCTATACCATAACTACTATGAATACATAGATAAACGGTCTACATAATTAATTCTGGACGGGAAATTATTTCTTCTTAATTTAAGAATGCCAATTATTTTTGATCCCACTATCCTAATCTTAAAACGCTTAAGACTTCTTTATATTCGCACGAAGATATTCTAATATAGAAGTTAAACGTTTGTTTATTTTCTATCCCCATTTTCGTAGTCCAGACGATAATGATTGCATTCAATAATTATTTCAAAAGTTTCGTTGCTTAGCTTTGATCATCGGTGCAAAATAGTGAAGTAACACGGTCTTAAACAACTAATATTCAAATTCAACTGGTGTTATTTTGTGGTTGCCATTACTTCATGTTGCTTTCATATTGTGACCATCTGATGACCAATTAAGCACGTAAATGGGAAATTAAAAGTGTTTTAAGAGTTCTATTACTTAAACATTAAATAAATGATTCACTTACGTCCTTCGTTATTAGGTTAATGCATCCCGTTAATGTTGAGTTTGTTTAAACAAATTAACATATGCCTAACATATTAGATTCGATGCGGTCTTTTGGTGAGGTATCTACAGACCAAAGTGTGGTTATTTTACCTTTATGTATGTCATTGATCATTTTTCCGATGTCTCATCCGACTATACCGGTACTACAATCTGGAGATAGCAAACCAGGCCTTATGAGCACTACTGAATATCGTACAATTTCAACTAAATGAATCCTGGTAGTTGCAGAGAGGAGTTTTTCATTCCTAGTCAACAAAATACATTAGTACAACTTCAGGTAGATGGTTGTTCAGAAGCATTCGATCCGATCAAATAGGCAGGCGACTACAAGCTTCAGGTGTTATATTAAAGACATACACGCTTTCACTGGTTTCTACACGTTTAAATGCAGTTATTGTCATAAACGAAACATAGTGTTGTTCATGGATTGTTAAAGAGACAATAACTCTTAACGATGCATATGTCATTCCGATATGATTTCGTGTTTGTTTGCTTATATCATTCTGGTCAGTCCATGCACTAGAAATACGAGAACCCTTCATACATAAATTGAAACTCTAAAATTCAAAGACCGTGATAGACGTTAGAGCTATTTCTCATCATGTTATCCAGTGATTAGAATCAAACATTACCACAGCTATCACAGTCTGTGATAGCGAAAATACTCCAGGTCTACATGGGAGAGTGAATTGTTGAAATACTAAAGTATTGTATTTCCACTAACGGTTCTAAGCATAAGAAGTGGTACGATGAAATGAAGCGTTGAATTAGTATGTATTGTCTCAAACAGGCATACTTTAACATTTTCTTGCCATTGGGCCACTTATATTACCCTATTTACTTGTTTATCTTAACGGAGGGTATATTACACAAAACAGATTTTGGAACTTGAAAGCTGGAGCTGCCATGACACCTGGTTGCGTAATCCACATCTTCAGAAAATACTGGCGTGAATATCTTAGGTGTGTGTGGCTGAAGTGGAACGGAACCCTCAGTAATGATTTATTTAAAACACAGACACCCATAGCCTGGTCATAAGTCGTGCTAAATGTTACAGTCTCAGAAATACATAACTTGTCAGCGATGTCATCTTCGAACTCGAAAGACTAACAGCATTTCATTCATTATGTTTGTAGCCAAAATACGATAGAATTCCAGTGGATTATAGACATTAGGTGATGACCCAGTATGTGTTTGCCTTTATTAAACATCTTTGACAGAAACGGTTCTTTGAAGAAAACAATGCATTTCCTACAACCTATGTCCTCGAATTGGTCATAACTTCTATCATCATTAATAATATAACAAATAAGTGATAGTAAATGAACAAAAATTACAGTACTGGCTATATCCATTTGCATGTCTATACACAAATCTAATACACTATAGTTTTCTCTCCCCGATGCACTCAGCTCTGTTAATCTGGTCTGGGTTATGTTATTGAACATATACTATCACATTCTTACTCAACTTGGCTGCTATAAGATTAGCCATATATGTTGCAAACAAACGAACACACCTTCCAAATGCATGAAATTACTCAGCGTCTATCTAGCCACACATTAGTCCAACTACAAGCATAAGAGAATGGTGTCACCAATTACGATTCCGATTCATGTAGCGTGAATACACCGAAAGGTAAAGCGTGCCAAAAGCAGGTACAGGGTCATCACTGAATGAAAGACGTCACAGGCTTTGATCGCATTTGCTGGATCATATAGTGATTGTTTCGATATTACTAACGTTTGTCTTAGATCTAAGTAAGATGATTTATGGGTAGCGGAGAGAATTCTTAAAATATACTATTTGGCTATAGTAGTAGTTTTACTTGTAGATGTGAATTTTTCGGACACTGTGCCCGATTAAACAAAAGCTGCATTGATCCACGTGATGATATGATATTTACACATTTAAACAGTTTCATCAATATATGTTAACTTACGTGGTTCCTACCCTAATAATTTTAAATCTTCAAATTATAGAGCACAATTTTATTTTCCAAATGTACGTGTTTTTCAAACGTGCAAATATAACGTTTCGGAATATTCCTCCAATTGTATCTGAAATATCTTCTAATAATAGACCACTAGCTTGCCCAATGAAATGCAGTAATTGTTCAATTAAGTAATCAGATTGTCACAACTTCACATCGCGAGTGAGCAGATTCAGTATACATGTAGCTAAAAGTCTGACGATGTGAAAGTACAGTTGCAAAAGGTACGATAACTCTTGGCAATGTAATTAAGACAGGAAACGGAAATGTGAGCACACATCATGTAGACAGGCATGAAAACAGTTGATTTTTTTACCAAGCAATAATCTAGCCCTATGAAATGGGGTCAATAAAGACATTGAACAATCACAAATAAATTGATATTCATTGCGGAAAGGAACATGAATTATCTGTGTTATGTAGCTGAGATTATCTGAATATGTGTAACTGTCTTCAGTTCTATAGATTTCGTCCGCGGTGAGCTGCTTAGGATTCAGGTTGGTTTGTGTCCTTATTTGCATCCTTTAATGAAATGTCTTGTCCGATTTTTTCCAGATTGTGAAATGTTTTTCTCTGGGATGAAATGAATCATGAGTGTGATAAGGGACACAATAACACACCACAGAGGCTCTTGAATTGACCTATGACAATTAGATCAGAAATACATTGAATACAGGACTTTTGTTTTGTATGGCAGTCAAGTGTGGAGACGTAAATTACCATTTGATCAATAATTTATGCTCAATGACAAATGATTCCGACATTACATCTTGCAATAACTACTTGGTCATGTAATGAATACTGTGCAAATATATGGGGGTGAAATATATATTCCAATGATATCAAACATCAGTGAGAAGATCGCGGTCGGCTAGATAGAAACACTATCGCCCGAAAAGTTACCATTACACGGCCTACTAGACTCAACTATATGCCTTTCAAAGTAATTTATTGTGGCATAGCCTCAGTATCTAGTGAAGTTATAACATTTTAAAGCAAATTAATATATCTTAAAACGCCATATACTTATCCACAGTTTCACAGTGATTTGTTATAAGGATATTGTCGGATGCATTGGTGAGACTCGTGTAATTCATTTTGTTCAATTGCCTCTGCAATGTATATCTTTCTAAATGTTGATTTACCGCTAAATGCAAGGCAATTAAATTAATCTGAAGACTTATCACGTGGTTCGGAAAGAAGAATTAGACCGCTTCACGTCTAAAAAGTATTTAAACGTTGCTTTCTTTGACTTGTTTGTTTGTAGGAGACATCTTTCTCAAAGCATATATTTTAGTTATGTATCATTGTTACCCATTGTTACCATATATGTTTACAATGAAGTAAACTAACTTGCAAGCGCCAAGACGAACTTATAAATACAGACAAGCCCTAAATATAATTTTGGAATGATACCAATTTCATTAAAATAAATAAGCAGCACGTACATTATTAAGTTAGTATTAAGATGTGCTCTTTTATCAGGACCAGGATGTTACTCTTATACTTCATATGTTTAGTAAGAATCAAATAACATATATATGGTGATTCCGAAAGTCAGGAAGCTTGATAATCGTTACCATGGTTTTTTATTTGCATATCTATTGCTATTCATGCAGAGTGCTTTTATGAATATATTCCAATGTTATTATATGAAGATAATTTTAAAATGGAAGTTCAATTTGTATTATAAAAAGAATTGAAACACAAATAACGAAAGTCAAGACAAAAATAACAGAATGATTGTTTAATCGCTAACAAATAGTATTAAGGAGTGCACACGATACGGGTGCATGAGTATAAATGTATAAACCTTTACATTAGAATCTAGAAACTATGCACGTGTGCATGTAAATACTAAAACATAAATATGACAGTTTTTGGAAGTTTAAGTTTAAAAGCTTAGAAAATCACATCAAACTTAAATATTTGCACATCTAAAGTTTTAAAAAGACGTATTGGTTTCTGCAACACATTCTACAATTGTTAGCGAATCTGTTTACTTGTTACAAAGGATTGTTAAGCGCCAAGTATAATTACAAATACCATGATATTGAACAGATAATGAGAAATTTTTTACTGGATATGATTTATAGGCTCAAAGATAACCAATCGAAAATACATTCCATGAACCAGTTATGAAATCGCATGTCTAATTAAATTAGTTTTGACGCAAATACAAATATAGCCTACAGGTTATGGCGAATGGCATGTAACTCAAACTATATTTTCGATTTGTCCGAGTCTTCGAGGATAGGGAGATAACAATTGCAATACGATGCTTGCAAAGACCGTCAACTTTTCCTGAAAAAAGGTGATAATTTTAATATGTTTTCCCCATGAGAGTTATTTTGTTTTGATCAGTGATTGACACATTTCATGTGAATATTTTACAGTGAATCCAAATATGACGTTCGTCCTAAAGAAACTAAACACTAGTTATCAAAGTATGACACATTTCTGAAAGACGAATTTGCCATGTCAATGGTGTACATGGTATAAACATAAAACTTCTTTCTTATTACAAAATCGGTAGTAATTTTGTTAATTCCACAATATTATATACCTAACTGTAATGTAATATTTTGATCGTAATTCGAATTTAAAAACCCAATGTTGGAGATAAAATAGGACAAATTCACCTTTGATGAAAGTCGTAATATTCGAGTATAGGATAAAGAAAACGAGATGGCCTAATATTTACGATATTGAACAGGCGACCGAACGTGTGCTTGTTTAAATTATATAATCAGTTAAACCAGGTTGGCTATTATGGTGTATCAATAAAGAATATTTCAATTAGATTGGTGTTAATTAACTACATTGCGTTGCTGCTGCTTAAAATGCTAAAACAAACCAAATTTTGCCAGAATGACGATTTTATATTCGTTATTGTCTTTTTCAGAGATCATGTGTGACAGTTTTGATAAGTACAACTTAGAAAATGGCAATATAATCTATTCGACACATGACGGTTATACTGTGGGCACCGTGGTTTCATTCCAGTGTAATCCCGGCTATACTCGATATGGATTGGATAATAGAACGTGTCAAATAGATAGAACATGGTCAGGACAATGCGTCACGTGTCAGAGGGATAGACGCAATGGTTAATATACTTGATAACATTTATTTTAACATACGTGTATTAACAAACATGTCAAGTTGCAAAGGTGAAGAATGAAGATCTTGGTCTCTGTTATCATACCACCTGGACAAAATTACATTGTTTTCGAAATTGTGTCTCATGGAAGTTTGCACGCAATATTCTTAATAGTAGGTATATCTTGCTCTTTGATCGAACTGTAAACAACAAAGCGATGATATTTGTTGTAAAGAAATCCTATAGGAATGCATTGAATTAGGGGCGTATTAACCATTAAGCAGACTAAGCACCTGCGTAGGGCGCCAGGGCCAAAGGGGCAAAACAAAGTTGAGAAAAGGGTGAAAAGGAAGAAACAAACGAATTAAGATTTGTACAAATACTTGATAAAACTTGTGCAAATTGATGATAATGTTCTGTTTCTTGATAATGGTTCACCCTAGGGTTATCTTCCCATGTGTACTACAAGGGAGGGGGAGTGGGGCACCAAGATTTGTCAGTGCTTAGGGCACCAGTGAGCCTTAATCCGCCCCTGATTTCAATTCATTTCACTTTAATCAGACGTAACTCGAAAGTAAAATTGGTGTGCCAAACAAATACATAAAACAAAATGCACACTAGATAATAAGCAAATATGTCATTTAGCAGAGTGAAACTATAATGTTTTGAGTATATTATGTTTACAAATACTTTTTTAATTTCATGTTTGCACATCTTTTGCTTGGTTTCGTAATTACACATAATTTGCTTGGTTTCGTAATTACACATAATTTGCTTGGTTTCGTAATTACACATACCTTGCTTGGTTTCGTAATTACACATAATTCGCTTGGTTTCGTAATTACACATACTTTGCTTGCTTTCGTAATTACACATACTTTGCTTGGTTCCGTAATTACACATGCTTTTCTTGGTTTCATGTTTACAAGTTAATTGGATAGTGAGTATTGTTATTTTGTTTAAAATCTTATAATAAATATCATCGATCAAGAGTAATCATCTTTCATGTCATATAATAATGAATTGTTTCCCTTAAAATATTAACATATAGTTGCAAATTCAAAGGCTTTCTGTACTGTAATTATTTCTGTCAATATTCGTAATCAGCAATGGTACACCCATTCAACATAAGTCCCACTTATTTAGGACATGTTTTTTTTAAAATTTAATTAATCAAATAATGGATGATCTCAGGTGCGTCTACTTTACTTTTGTTGTATAATCTTTTGTACATAGCTGCTTGGAAAAGCTACAATTCTATTATTATTATTATTATTATTATTATTATTATTATTATTATTATTATTTTTAAAAAAATTAGTTGTATTATGATTATCCACTAACGAATTCCTTTGAAATATTGACATCCATTTTAAGAATGTTATGTTAATAAATTGACTTTAAGATGCAAAAAAATTCATTGTGACCATCTTGCCAACTTACTTATATTATTATTATTATTGTATTATTATTACTACTATTATTATTATTATTATTATTATTATTATTATTATTATTAATATTATTATTACTTTTTAGCATCAATCACATGTCCTGCTCCGTGCGTTCCAGTGGGGGCTAGAAAGACCGGATCGCATAAATATGAAATAGGCTCAATAGTAGAAATTTATTGTACTCGATCTAAAACGCAGGATGGAGATGACAGACGCATTATTAAACACTGTATAAAAAATGGCGAATATGCGTCATGGAATGGAACTATGATTAACTGTAAAGGTAAAATGTAATCATGGTAACTTCCCCTCTGGTATGGATGTATGGATGGAAGGATGGTCAGTGTTATAACGGATCAGGTCATATGAGATTATTGTGTTATCATCCATGAATCTCCTTTTTATACAACCCATTTGACTGTCACTAATAACGGAATGAAAGACTTTCTTGACCTTAGAAGAAATTGACGCTGCAGCAATCTTGTCATCTAAATTATGCAGTGAAACAGATCTCCAATTTTCTCAATTTCTATCTTTATCGTCTTTTCTAATGCAGTTAATGCATCAATTGTTTAGAAACGTGAAGAGAAAGCCATTTATATCTATATAATTTTGTAGAATTTAACAACTGATTCATTGGAAATTTGGCTTCTTCAATTTTTCGTATTTTCTAGCACCTAACCACATTCTTCAAGATTACTTTTAATCTAGTGTTTCTCAATTTCCAATAGTATCCAAAATCGCTTTGTACAATTATTTCACTTCTGGAATGGAACTGATTGCTTATCTATGTCATCAAAGAAATCAAATTTGTATCTTTTCCCGACTTATATATTGGATTATACACTGCAGTTGTAATAACACGGAAATTCATTTTTTGGATGCGAAAAGAAAATACATTTAAGTGTTCTGTGTTGTCAGGTAAAATTTTCCACTTTTTTGTACATTATATTTGGTCTTAAAATATCTTCATGTCAATGTTTACTTTGGATTCTGTATGCCAAAATTGTACAATAAGTGCATTTTGTGCACCGTATTTCCTAGAGATGTAATATATGTAAAAAATATTATCATCTACATCATGGCGTGGTATATTCAACACCATCTCCGAAAACTATGCTCTGACATTTATGGTTGGCAATTCAGGCAAGTTGACACTTTAATGTTATTTCTTTTGCGAGTATCAATCATTGTGATTTGAGATCCTCGTGGCTTCTTTGATGCAATCTCATGCATTTTTAATATATTTGGTTTTACACCTTTCGACCTTCTTTCTTGAGTCCTATTTTCTGTCATAAGCCTTTGTATAAAACTTTCACTGCTTTAATCTTTTGTTTCCAAATATGTTGTTTGTTACAAGTTCAAATTCCACTACTTTTATTATTTCGCCTTTAAGTTTGTCGAAAAGCTGGGATGCATTGTCAGACACCAGGATACGTAAATCATCCCTGGTTACGTATAAATGAATGTCCTTCTTATTTTAAGTTTGTTTGGAGCAATGCCACTCAGGTCTTCATTATTCCAAGTGCAATACTGCATGCTTGTAATTGACCTTTTTATTGGCTTGTTTTTTCTCTGTACGTTTCCCTGAAGACTCGTGTTCAGGATAGTCGGAATGACAAAAATGGTACTAACAACTGCATCGCTTGTCATGCAGCATTAAGATGTTAGTTTTAGGACATGTCGGCCTGGTGTCAGGATACTGTGATTGGATGGGAAATCATGCTACTTGTCTGCGGCATGATGCCCTAGTGCTAGAAATTACTATAAACTGCCTCACTGCAGACATCGTAGCGATTTGACAGAGAAAGTGTTAAAGCTGCATAAAAACTCCAAGTCAGTGAATCAATCAGGAGAGTCCGAACAGTCTTCTTTGCTTGCTCACTTAATCACGATAATATGGACAGGGTACGAGCGTTCAGTACAGCAATGTTGTAGAAAGTAGTGATAGAATTAGTACGGTGTAATTTTATTAGAATGGGGGTCATTACATAAAGTGCGAATTGACACAAGATAAATACAAATAAATATTGAACAAGAAGCACTATCCTATCCAAAGACAAACTGAAATCATATATTGAACAAACATATACTTGACAAAGACATTAGTCTGACTATGCATCTTTACATCACATTGTTAACTATATAAATATCACCAACAGTTGCAGGAGCACTTGCTAAAATTATGCCATTTTGGTCATATTTTTGTCTTCCGATATGGGCGTGTTTTGTTTACATTTTATCCATTTTATTTGTTCACACGACAATGTATACACAAGAATAAACAAGCAGAAATTTCAAGACACGTTATGGATTTACATATCAAGATTTTTAATACATTCTTCATGAATTACATGTCTGTAAAAATCAAAGTCACACCTTTGACTTGAATGTAATCTGTGCTGTCACTGCATTATCTTTCTACGTTATGCCACGGGAGCTCGATGATATAAAATGGATATATTCATCCTAGTTAATGGATTAACCAATATTTAAACCGCGATTATCTAGTGTACTGAACAAGGGACGTAAAGGGTATGTGTTCGAATCCTATGATCAGTTAATCCCTGTCGGATTCCTTGCTGTTTCATTGTACAATGCATTACTCTTGTTGTTTTGGCATTAATAAGTAGTTCGTGTTCCTGTTACTTATAACTAACAATCCAAACCAAATCTTGCCAAAATGTTGTTTACAATGTTTGCTTTCTACATTCAGAGATCATCTGTGATAAGGGGGATCATTATGGTTTTGAAAATGGTAAAGTAATGTATTCATCTTCCGTGGCTACTGTGGGCACAGAGGCTTCATTCATGTGTAATCCCAGATACAATCGACGTGGACCTAGGACTAGAATTTGTCAGAAAGACGGAACCTGGTCCGGAGAATGCGTGACGTGTCAGAAACATCAACCCAATTGTTAGTATATTGTTTATTTTTTTCAACTGACTGATCTGCAATAAGCCATTACCCTTGGTTGCAAAGGTGAATAAAGAAAACCACGGTCTCTATTATATTATACTGCTGTATACATTTTCACTGTTTTTCAGAGTGTGGCTCATGGTAAAGATGCGTATATTTAAACCAAATTTCTCCTTGAATGTATAGCGTGATTTATAAATATGAACGCACAATATAAAATGGAATGTTCTTCTTTTGTCTATTAATACGAAATGTACTACATTGTCTTTAGGATAAAATAATCCGAATTTAATCCATTTGAAGTGATTCTTGTGTTACGTTGAGTAGAATTCCTGCGCATAAAGCAATGTTTAATGTTTTCTTGTGCTTTTCAAGCTGTCATACTTGTACGTACCTTGTTAGGTTTTATGTTTACACATACTTTGCTAAATTTTGTTTGTACAGGTATTTACACGTATTCTTTCCAGGTTTCATGCTTATATGTACTTTGCGAAGCCATATTTATACATACTATGCTAGATTTCATGATTATATGTAGGTTTCTTGGTGACGTGTTACAACACACATTGCTATGATTTACGCTTACACCTACTTTTCTGGATTATTTATTATTGTTATTAAGTCATCAATACATATCACCATGATGAATATCCACCTTTACCGTCATATTATAACATATTTTGCTTGTTTACTTTTGAACATGTCTCTAAAAAAGTTAAATGGTTTCTGTCATGTATTATTTCTGTCAAGACTTCCTACGCTTATTGATGTAACCTTTCACGATAAGTTACACCTGATTCAGAACAAGTGTTGTTTTTCATCAAATTCACCTGATGGTTAATTTAAGTGTTTCGTCTTATATGTTTTATAATTTATATTAATTATGTTGTTTGCAATAATAATAACAACATCACTAATTATAATAATAATAATAATAATAATAATAATAATAATAATAATAATAATAATAATAATGATAATAACAATAATAAAAGCAATCTTACAAACATAATAATTAAAAAAATAATAATAACAATAATTCTGATAATAATCATAAATATAATAATACAAATAATAAATTTAATAATAATAACAATAATAATAATGATAATAATAAAAATATAAATAGTACATTGAAATCATGTTCTTCCCAAAATACATTTAGTTTAATACATACACTTGCAGATTGAACAATAATTCAAATATTGAATCAATTTATTATTATTATTATTATTATTATTATTATTATTATTATTATTATTATTATTATTATTATTATTATTATTATTATTATTATTATTATTATTATTTTCTTCAGCTTCTACTTGTCTAGCCCCGTGTATTCCAGACAGGGCGATAAGGATTGGGTAGCTTTCATATGAAATAGGCTCCATAATTCAATTATATTGCATCCAATCAAATATGAATTATAAAGTGAAGAACAGCTATATTAGACACTGTGTAAATGACGGTAAATCTGCGTCATGGAATGGCACTAACATTAACTGTAAAGGTGAAGTTACTCTTTATATTACCCTCCAGCATCTCTGTCAGAGAGAGAGAGAGAGAGAGAGAGAGAGAGAGAGAGAGAGAGAGAGAGAGAGAGAGAGAGAGAGAGAGAGAGAGAGAGAGAGAGAGAGAGACTCCTTGTATTATTCATGTTATGCAGAAGTGTTGTAAGAAAATAAAAATAAAAAAATACCGTTTAAGAGGGACTCTTTCCTGGCGCGGTTGACTAATCAAGTTCTGAGTCGAGTTTGTCTCTTGGGAAAGTAGAGTGGGATCACAGGGCCATGAAATACGTTGACTCTAAAAATACCGTAGTTCTCACCTAGCCTGAAATGGTACATTGTTTGTGTCATCTCTGGATGCAAATAGTAACATTCAGACTAGGAGAAAGAAACTGTTTCGATTTATTACCGGTCATGAAAAGGGAGAATGAGAGCGTAAATTGTCCTTCAAGGAGCATTGTATTGCTGTATTGAGATATTTGACGGCTGCATAATTAATTTTCCAACTATTGCTAACGCTGTTGAATATTTTTATTATATATATTATTCGTTGCTTATACTATTCGTATTCGTTGTAATCTAACAAGTAAAAATGGTCACTGACTTATTTTCAACTGATAAAATTGGATAAATGGGATACAAAATATTGCATGAATACAATCTGAAAGAGCGACATGTCTTCTATTAGTATTGACTCGAATCCAGTTTGGAGTAAGCTACAGAAATTAGAAAAAAAATCAGTTGACCCAAATTGGTAATAATTTGTGCATATTGTAATAACAACTGCTTATTGACATCTGATGAAATTCAAGCACCGATACACATTTCTGTAGCCCAGAACATTGTTTATTCAGGCGAGCAGATTAAGATACCCAACTAACAAATATAATTATATTCAAATCAGATATATATATATTCTTGATTACCAAAAATAGGGATAAATAGAGGACATATGTCATTGTATATTTCTGAATGTATGTATATATGTATGTATGTATGTATGTATGTATGTATGTATGTATGTATGTATGTATGTATGTATGTATGTATGTATGTATGTATGTATGTATGTATGTAAATGATTTAGTTTGGAATTTATTCTTGACAAATTTGCTTCCTTACTGTAGGATTCTAAAGATAATGTCACATATGTCACATCTCGTGATAGGATATATACAGCTCAATATGGAATAAACGTATATCAAGCTAAACGTGTTTGCAGACTACCTACTTAGAGACAGAACACAATGAAGTGTTTTATTAGATGGGACTAGATAAATTGACACAATTCTCTCTTTGAAGAAAGAATATCGATTTTGTAGAGTAAATGGGAGACGTTTCGTATGGCAATACCAAGAGAAAGACTAATTATATGTCGAATATGCCTCCGTAGGAACATAATTTCATGCTAACAAAGTATAGCTAACCAATAATTAGTTCCTTCGGTTTTTGAAATGATTGATGGATTGGAAATGGTAAATACCTGGAAGCTACATATTTTAAATACATCAAATAATTTAATGATAAACATTTGTTAGAACTAAGTTGAACTTTGTGAGAACGTTGGTCTCCTACCTTTTGTCTAGAATCCGGAAAGATGGCAGCAATCGCTTAACAGGTTTGAAACAGCTTGTCTATTTTAAAATCTGTTTTTTATGACATATTTACTTGTTGTCTATCTTTGTATACAGTATTTTTTTAAAATCATGCATTAGCTGTTCAAGTCGTATGTGTTTCTTCATCAACGATCAGAATATCGACGTCTTCTTCCAGACAGAAAACATAAGTGCGTGGATCTAACACCCAACGGTTACTCCATCAAGTCGTTCCTCCGCCACTCTCGCACAGTTGGAATTGCTTTCATCATAAAACGTCTGAAATACAACATACCCTTCAATTTCTGCCACTTATCGTTTGAATTAGACCAAACAACACTGGAACAAAGACAATAACATTTGTTCTGCCTCTACCGCTTCCTCCAAGTAGAGAAAACAAGCTGACTAAATCTCTCTTTTTGGAGCAGTTTCTGTATATTCTGGAGTATGGAAATTCGATAGGTGAAAACCTGATTCGTCTTGGAGATTTTAACTTTCGCTTTGACTGTCCTGGAAACTCATACACATCCAAACACCTAGATTCCATTCATGTTTATCATTTGTCTCTATAAATTTAGTTCGAACGATCGTGATGAAGAGTGCAGCAATGTCATTTGAACTTTATCCGATTCCAACATCATTGCTGCTTGAGTTCTATGATCTAATATTGCCTTCACTAACTTATGTTATTAATGCCTCCCTCTAATCCGGAGAATTCCCATTATTTTCAAAAACTGCCATTGTAAAACCTCTGCTGAAGAAACCAACCCTCCACCGTAAAGATAGAAAGAAGTTCTGCCCAGTTTCCTATCTCCCATTTATATAAAAAAATCTTCGAACGAGTTGTCCTAACCCAACCTCTATCTCATCTCAATTCAAACAGTCGTTTTAGAAATGTACAGTCTGTATATCTCCCATGCCACAGCAATGAAATTACTCTTCTCTAAGCAGTTAATGACATTCTCTCTTTTTTGGATAGCGGAAAGATTACAGTCCTCACCCTCCTTGATTTGTCTGTAGCATTTGACATAGAAGACCATTATATATTACCTCACCATCTTCAGCATGTATTTGACATTCACAATACATTATTAATGTGATTCAAGTCCTACTTAGTCAACAGGACGCAACTGTAATCTTTAAATGGAATACACTCTATCCCAGTTGATCTATCTTGTGTTGTTTCTCGGGGGTGTGTTCTTGGACCTATTTATCTTCATTATATATACAACCAGCCGCGCTCAGGTGTCATAGATCATCATCAAGTGTTTCACCAGTTGGACGCTGATGACACTCAAATGTACAAGTCTTGCCACCCAACTGAAGTTGATGCTTCCATCCGAAGAGTAGGGAGGTGCATTTATGATGTGAAATCATGGATGACATGTAACAAGCTGCAGATGATGATGATACAACTGAGTCCATTCTAATCACAATACAAAGGATTTCCATTCACATCCATTACCTCAAACAATAAATATCAGCAACTCTAATAGTTAATGCACTCAGTCACTGAGAAACCTCAGTATTAGTCTGGACAGTATTCTCACACTGCATCAAACTGTCAAGAACATATGCAAGGCGGCATATCTTGAGCTGAGCCCCATCGGCTTCATTTGTAAATATCTTTCAGTTGATAGCACTAAAACACTTGTGTGTTCGTTAGTACTTTCAAGACTTAATTATTGCAACTCAGTCCTGCCTGGTTCGTCTCAATGTCTACTCTAGAAACTTCAAAAAGTTCACAACACAGTTGCTCGGATTATACATAGAGAAAGATTACAGACTATAATACATAGAGAACCACGATCAGAACACACCATCCCTGCTGCACTGCACCTTATACTGGCTATCTGTTCAAACAAAATCAAACGCAAAAATTGTTCGGTGTGTTACATTTCACTGACTGAAGTCTAAGATACCTATCTGGCCTCACCCATGTGCACACACCAACAAGATACGCACGCTCCTCTTCTGACAACTGGATTATCATTATTCCCACTATGAAAAAAAAGGCATATGGACAACATTCGTTTGCTATCCATGTACCGGCAACGTGAACGAATTACCAATTGCAAGTAGACACACATACACAGTGATATATTTTAAGCGTGCTCTTAAAATCACCCTTTTTGACTGCGTGCACAAACTTAAAGACCTAATACTATTCCCTACCTGAACTATTCTCAGAATTGTTGATATTTTCTAATTTCACGGTGGTAGTTATATTTTGTTTTTGTTTTTTTTGTAGACATAACATTATAGTTTTTGCTTATTATCCAAACTGATTTAACTTTGACCAACACCATGTCATCTACTATGCGATATAACAAATGTGCTTTAATACACTCTATTGTAGCCATGAATATATCGCATTCTCCAACCAAACATTACTATTATTATGTAAAGGGGGAATAACATCATACATTTTCACACACGGTAGGGTAGGATTTCGAACATTCTTATCATAGACATATGAACACATGCTATGGATCACACACATGAGTGTAGGGTATTTACAGGTTTCAGTAAGTAAATGATAACAATTTTAGTTTTTAACATTAAAACAAAGATAAAGCATAACACACAACACTGATAGAGTAATATCATTGTTGGCATTAGTTTTTCCTCTTGCATGTATCCGCCCCGGAACTCAATACAATTTGCTATTCTCGCTTTATCGTGTCCTTAGCTGAAATTGTCATACTATTTGCTGTCTGCTCCTTCGTCACCTCGTGAATGAATATTTTCATCTATGCAAATGATCATTTTCTTCTCTAAATCAAGATGTTTTCATGGATTAAAGATCTTATCCATATCGGCGACGAATATATGCATGATATGCTGAGCAACTCAACAGCTATGTCATATTGTAGAAGAGATAATCAGTCTAAAATAAAACTAATCTGCCGTTACTTTCAATGTACAATGGTGGGATCATGTGATCTTAATCTATTTATACACCTTCTTCTACGGTTCAGGCCTACTTGATATTTTCCATTTCTTGCGTTATTTTTTCCATTTTATAATTGTTATCCTATTCTCCCTAGGCGATACTTCAAACTATTCAGCCATTACAAGGCTTTATAATGCCTCAAACGTTCATAGAGTTTGTTTGATGAGCAATTGATGTCAAAATGGACGAACCCACCACTTTGGTATGCTAAAGGCACGGACAACTAAAGAAAACATACCTCCGTTCTGGATACACGGTAAAAAAAGATGCTCTGTAAAACAATCGAATATAGA
This sequence comes from Unio pictorum, assembly GCA_030141615.1. Taxonomy (NCBI): domain Eukaryota; kingdom Metazoa; phylum Mollusca; class Bivalvia; order Unionida; family Unionidae; genus Unio; species Unio pictorum. The sequence goes on along the minus strand of JARLTB010000029.1, from coordinate 5,817,691 downwards.
TAGTGGAGAGAATAAGATTACATCTAAGGAATACTTGGAATCAATGCAGTTTTGCTTCAATATCAACGTTATTGATGTGCACCGGTAGTTTTAAAATAAATGAAGAGGTACAGTTATTGTGTGTCCCTTTCTATTCATTTACGAATGTCCATACTTTCTAAACATGAACGTATTTCAAACTTTGAAAACTTTGAGAATAACAAGACTTCGAATAATATAGCTATCTTCAGTTCTGGAATAAGAATATTGTAAACAAAAATAATGTTCACAAAAGCACAATTCTATTTTATATATGTTCTATGAAAATCACTGTTAAAGGAAGTCAGTAGGAAAAGGGATCGCTGAAAGCGTTCATAAAGAAAATACACACAAACTATCTGCAGGAGATAAATCTGTCCTTTATAATATCACCTGATTATCCCGACTCAGTACATATGTTTTCTCTTTATACGCATGCTATCAATTGTCAGAATAAATATTCTATATGAATCAAAATAATCCATACAGTTGATTTGGAAAGATAAACGTGTTGGTGAACTATACATGAACGGCTTTACGATTATGATGAGGAAGATCGTCTAGCTTCATACGCCATTTTGTGCGGAGACGTTTTGTACGAATTGTGTGTCAGAAGATAATGCGTTTCCTATGCATTTTGTGTTCACAGTTAATAACATGTCATGTTATAACATCTTAATTATGTTTCAAAAATACTCGTCCAGTACGTTGATGGCAGAAAATTATATTCTGTCTGTTGCTTAAGTGCGTCGATATTTTTCGGCCCTATTAAAGGCAATTAAGTCTTATTTAATTCTTTGAAGATCGATTTCTTTTTGACTAATGTCAATTCTTTCTGCAGATTGTCTTCCATCGTATCTCAATTACTTCATCATGAAACCCGTGCGACTATAAGCTTGATGATTTCATTGTAAACTATATCAATATTCTCTGGACATGGAGGTGCTACTTATAATCAAGTGGCAGGCAAAACAGGCGACTACGTATTGTTCTCTTTCTGGCTATTGTGACCTCATGACCGTATCTTTCGTTATTTTATTTTATTTAACTTTTCGTTCTGTATGGGATTACTGGACTGGATTGAAGCAAACCTTTACTCTTATGTCCCTTGCTTTCTGTCCTATGTTGTAGTAGTCTAGGATCTCTACTCTCATACTTTTGATTACGAGCGTATTATCATATTCTTATCACTGTGTTGATGAGGTGTACTATAAAATAAGTTTCACACTGAGTTCACCTGAATTTACACAGTGGAGTTAACTCTCTTTGCCGCCTTGGTGTGGAGTAGTACATCGTCTATGTTGATTCGTAATGATTACGTTGATTTAATCATTTCAAGGCAAGACGTAGGCAAAGGTAGTAGCAAGTGCTCTCTCTGTGGCAAATTCTAACTTAAACATGTTGAAGTTTTCAAAATTTGGAAAGCTGAGATTGGAGGACATAGTTGTCGATATTGAGTCTAAGTCTGGAGGAAATATTTAATGTCTTGATCATACTCGTTCTGGTCTGAACCTTACTGAAGTACTTTCCTACTTGATATGAGGCATTTTCTTGCGGCACGTATAACCCGGAGTCTTCAATGATCGCTTGTAGCATCAGTCATCGATTCAGTTTTCAGAGGTATGCATACATCATTCCAGGCATAATCAAGCACACGTCTCAGTATAAACTATATTTTATCATTTCTGAATTAAGTCCTCAATCAATTGTCCTTTACTGCTGGCCTTGATTTAAGCTTCGTGAGAATAGCGAGCTCCTGTCACCTCATTCTTGATCAAGACATCAAATGTGTAACATCTGTGCAGAATTTCGTTAATTAAATTTAGTTTCATTTGCAATAATAGTGAATTCCGCTGAGAATTATTGAGAAAACCAACTAGAATGTGGAACGTGGAATGTTCTTAGACATTGTAGTATCTTGACCTGCAGGCTCAATTTACTGGCATTCAAATCAATGTAGTTTTTGGATTAAATCTCAAAAGAAACTGATGTGAAAAACAAAATATTGAATGGAATTGTTACCGATTGTTGTATATCCTTCATATTTGTTGACATGGCAACATATTGAGTTCTGTCCTAGAATATTTCGAGAAAGCTCGATGCAACAGTGTCGTTTCTAGTAACCACAAATATAATTTTCTGTTTTGTCTTGGAAGCTACTGTCCATAAAGTCTGAAAAGTTCTCGACTTCTCAGTTCTCCTTGATGTCGTTGAGTACTTAATAATATAAATTAGTTTGAAAGCTTAACCAAATTGATATGCTATAACGATAGAGCGTCTATTGCATTTTTCTTTGCAACAGGAAATCTAATGTATTTGATGTGGCAAATATGTCTCAACCTCACTGTTTTCAATTCCACTTTATATCATGTTCCAATTTACTTTTTACTTTTCAGCGAAATGTGAACCATTAACCGATACGTACAATGTTGTCAAGACTGGTGTTTTGCCCGGAATTCTATCTGATAAAACGGTTGTGGAGCTCATTTGTAATGGATCACTACCAAAAGTGCAAGCGGAGTGCAGAAACGGTCATTGGCATCCGAAGAAGCCTACTTGCAAATGTAATGTTGAACGAATCATCTTATTAATGTTGTATTATTTAAATCATTTAATTCATGTTGCCTTTATTGTGAAAACGAAACTGGGTCTGAAATATCAGCAGCGAGGGTGAATCCGACAACTTTAAAGAAGCGTCTATTTGGCAATCGAAGGCTTCCTCCAGAATCGAAAAAAGATTTTTACCTCCTTGGCAGAGAAGGCGAGTTGGACAAATTTATAGAAGCGTCTATTTGGCAAACCAAGGCATACTCCAAAATTGAAAAAAGAAGTTTCCTTTGGAGACGCAAAGTCGTTGTTGCGTTCTCTCTTCTGCTATGAGGGTAAAAATCTTTTTACGATTTCAACCGAATATTTGAGCAGGTCCGATACGATATCTTGATCTCAGGTCGTGCAAATTTATCGTTACAAATCCATGTTGGATTGACTGAGCGTGAGTAAAAAAATTTCTAAAGAGATTATAATCCATATCACCGCCGCACCAAGTTTGCCAAATATTTCGTAGCGTATGTGTGTCAACTCCGTTGAATACAGCAAGAATATTGCAGTTATCTCTGATCACTTTGGTATCTGAGTGTATCGTTGAGTGATATATATATATATATATATATATATATATATATATATATATATATATCACATCGTTATTTTTATGCCTACCTCTGGAAAATATCCTAGCGGGATTCTTTTGATTGTCTAACATGACATCATCATATACGACTAAATTGTTAATACTTCCATCAATATCATCAATGCTCGGAGCTTGCTCGATATCGGTTATAAACTCAATAATATCCTCATCGATTTCCGATTTTGCTTTCTCGTTAAAATCCTTTAACACCTCGTAACATCGCTGATCGTCTACACTCGGGCTACTAAATACAACTTATCCCATTTCATCCATCTCGTTATTAAATTAAGTATCTGTTGTGTCTTGCCACTTCCAGATGGTCCGATTATAATCATGCGAATATAATTTGGTAGCGCTGCATAATGATTAACAGGATCTCGTGTTTTGGTCGCCGAAAAATCAAGTACATTCATGTTATTTTAAATACATTATGGATCTATATTGTGTGAAATGTAAGAAGTGTATTAGCAGAAACGACTTGACGACGATTACAACTAAAAATAACAGATCAGCACTTGCTGGTAAGTGTATATAATGTGGTCAAAACATTAGATTTATTTCTATGAAATCTGGAGATGTTTTTTTAAAAAGAGGAGGACATATTGCAGCAAAGTTAGTAAAATTACCTGGAAAACCATGGGCAAAATATCCAGGAGAAAAACACCTTCCAGGATATAGTTATTGTGGACCCGGGACCAGACTCGATGATCAAAACCATCCCCGACGCCGTGAAAACCCAATAAATGCTATTGATAAGGCACGTCATGCTCATGATGTTGCTTATAAAAGCAGCAATCGGCAAAACAGACATATCGTAGATGTAAAATTGATTCATGCGTTGAATTCTATCAGTGATAAATCCTTCAAAGAGAAATTGGCTTCATGGTTGATAAAATCGGCGATGAAAAGTAAATTGATGTTGGGTGCTTGTAATAATAGCGTCATGGAATAAATTTATTATTCTCCAAGAGGATACTGGAGGGGTAAATCAGCAATCAGTAAACTCGCTAGCGCCTCAAAGGTGAAAACTACCAATGCAGCGGATTGGTTATCCAAACAGGCGATATGGCAAATTTATATACCACCGCCTAAACAAATTAAGTTCTCGCATTTTGATGTCAGCGTCCCTAATGAGGTTCATAAGGCTGATATATTATTTTTGCCGCATGATGGTGTTTACAAGTATGCGCTAACCGTAGTTGATGTTGTGAGTAGATACAAACAAGCAGAACCACTAAAGACAAAATCATCAACTGAAGTGGCTTCTGCGTTTGAAAGGATTTATTGACGAGGTCCATTGCATTGGTCAAATCTATTACAAGTTGATCCTGGCAAGGAAAATCAGGGTGCAGTGTTATCAACAATGAAGCATCATAATGTCACCATCAGACGAGGACATACTGCACTACATCGCAATCAGGGAATTGTTGAACGATTTAATGGGACACATCCTGAGCGGTTATTTGGATATCAGTATGAGAAGGAATTTATTCAGGATAAACGATCTCGTGAATGGGTCGAGAGATTGCCATTCGTAATTACCGCGCTGAATAATGAGATTAGTCGAACAATTAATATGAAACCTAACAACGCGATTAAGAAAAAGTATATACCCGTAAAACCACAAAATGATTTTTCAAAACATCCAATACTTGACAATGTCACTGTTAGGTATTTATATGAACAAGGAGAGCTTGAAGGTGGCAAAATAGGAGCTACTGATCCTATTTGGAGTGTTAATGCACATAAAATATCTAGAATAACGAGATCTAAGGGTAGACAGCCAGTCTATGGGATGGATTCAACTGCTCCACAGCGAGGATTTACTCGTGAACGATTACAAGTGATACCCGAGGTAATTTAATTACCACCGCGTGGTTTTAACTAGCATCTCTGCCTCTGTTGCACTCAAGACAAGTCAGCTTCACATTATCTCTGTTATGACCTACGCTGCTATTTTTTCTGTCTACGGTAAATTGGCTAGGATCTTTATCCGACCAACACCAACGCATTATACAATTGCAACTGACGCAGTGATTATTCTGTTGTTCTGTTGCGTATCCTAGCTTCCATGGAGATTTATCAGCACGCAATGCATCTTCGACAACACTGATATCAACCAACACAATATCATTTAACACTAGAATCTGCTTCTCTGTCCATGACTTGGTCAAGCCTGGAATATCAACTTCGATATTTTGTCTTCGTGTATCCTTGGGTCTATAACACAATGGCACTGGAAGTGGTGCAAATGTTTCTTTGTGAGTGTTAAATAACTTCATCTGAAGTGTGTCTCTGACTATCTTTCTACTTACCACTACCAAATCGTTTGGTCTCCACACTTCCAAAAAATCATTTAATTGGGTTTCTGAAATTATTTCACGCGTTATTTCACACTGGATTCTATCCGGGTGTAATCTGATTAGTTTCTTGAACTCGCGTAATTCATTATCAAGTGCTCTATGATCGGCATTAATTTCTTCATAATAGTCTACAAAATCCTTTGGCCAGTTATATAGAGAGGAACCGACAAATGGTGGTGGTTGACCATGATCGCCATACATTATCACTTTTGTATACGCTAGCGCTAACCAATCGATAAACTTTTGTAATATATCTAACGACACTGTGCATATCTCATCCCAAATGAATATTTCAGGAATATATTCCCTTTCGGCCAGGAGTCCATTCGTTACGGAGCCGTCGAAATATACTATGATATGTGCAAGCATTAATTCCTCGTTGTTTCATCTCTCTTGCAAGTCTTTGTGTTGGTGTTAGCACAATCATGTTTGATTTCCCTCGAAATAATTCAATCGCACAATTCGTCTTCCCTGACCCACCACAGCCGTTTAAGTAACTGGTTTTATATCGACATATTGGATCGGAACACGACGGGGCATTGGATAGTTCTTGTATCTGATTATTTTTCAAGTAATTTTTTTCAATCGTAACATCTGCTGATTTGGAATAATCACGCAGCATTTCGTTTTTAATTCTCCATGATCCACAACTCTCGTCTGAATTAGTGAATTCAGCCACTGCTTCTTTATCTTTTACGTCTATATAAAATGAATCAGTGGCTACCCTAACTGCGGATTCAGGAAATCTATTTAACATCGAAAGTAAATTAATAGAAGCATAAGCCAGAATAGACGACCTTAAGTACCCATATTGAGGATTTTCTCCATCTATGTAAGTAACAATTGTACCTAATTTGGATCCATCGGACAAAAAAGCGTCTTTAAGATCGACGCATATACCCCTAGATGTTACATTTGCGATTTTAAAATCGTATTCAGCATCATCTATAATCACCCGCAAAAAATATCGTTTGTTATGGTATTTTCCACCCTTTGTGAACTTAACAATTATTCTTCTACCAAAGATTTCTTTGGACCATTTCCAGATATATTCTTCGTCGAGATCGGGTAATTGTTTTTGTTTTTAGTCATTATAATATGTAGACTATCGGGTTGTGGTAACCATACTTCAGCTTGTTTTCCGATATGATATAATTGCAGCACTGTCAGTCAGCGATATCAGCGTTTTAAAATCAATCATATACCGTAATAAAACTATTGGCATCCAGTGTTTTTCAGAGATGTGTCTACCAAACCAAACATAACAACACGGATGAAGTCCTTTAGCCAATTCAAATGATTCCACACAAGCGAATCTGGTTAAATCAAAATCGAGCAGTGGTCCATTAATCGCAACACGGGCCATCTCGTGTGTGGAATGTCCAAATATTTTGAAGTACTCAGAACACTCTCCATACCCAAGAAAACTCCCTGGATAACACACAATGATATCAACCGAAATAATACTTTTGGGGTCGTATTTTGTATTCCATAATCCATCATTTCCATATTCAACGCAGCTTGATTCGATATCTGAGAGAAATTCTGCGCGTGTTGGTTTGCATAGATTTCTCTTTCTCTTGAAATGAGCTGCAACTGACGGAATTGTAAAACAGTTTGTTAATAATTGTTCGACGTAATCCGTTGAATAACCACTAGCTAGTTTTTTCACCTCATCATGGATGGCTTCAGGACGGTATAATTCGCTATTGGGTATTACAAATTGATCGAATTTACCCTCTTCGACTTCAAAACTCTGAAATAACCACACTGACACAGGATCGTTTTTACTTGTCTGAGAAATAAAATCAAAAAAATATCCCGTTTAATATTGTATGGTTCATTTCCGCGGAAATATTGTTACCGCAGAAGTCCAAGCGTGTTCATTATAGTCAATAATTTTGTTTGGAGCTCCATTTGATTTATATTTCAATTCGTGTAATACCTCTCATGTTATCGTCATTAAGGTTATTGGGAATCTTAATGATGTTTTTAATTTGGCTATATCTTGAATTGTTACTCCGCTCTCCTTCACTGTTAATCTCCATTTTTTTATTTTTTTGTGTCTTAGATCCGTCAATTTGTTTCCACGCAACGCATTTGTAAAATGCTCTATTATTCGTTCCGCTACACAATTTATTCTTGCCGAATATTTCATGGGTTTTAGTTTTTCAATACTCGGTTTATCATTTATCGGATAGACCCCATAAACAACCGCGGTTACAGGATAGGATCTCTCGTAAGACAGTTTGTCAATCCCAGTCAGAATTCCTGGTTTAGAATTCTGACTCACAGTGACAGTTCTCTTTTTTTTCAGGATGGGTTCAAATTTGTCGCGTATAATCCAATTCCCAGTTTCTGAGCGAATAATGAATTTCACTCTAGATAAAATACTTTTTGTTGTCAAGATGTGAGATTATCACTGCTGCTCTTTCATTGTTCATGGTAGCATCAACACTACCATCAATTCGAAATGTTGACCAACAGTAATATGCTCAATTGAGCTTTAATTCATTAAAACAATCACGGATTCTACCTATCATGTTTCTATCACTTATTATATTCTTTGGTACATCAGGGGAGACTCTATCAAGATTGAATTCAACAATTTTCCAAGGTGTACATTTTGAAAATCTCTCGAACTTCTCCATATTATAATTAAAACAAATCATGCAGAAATGAATTCTGTGGATATCATTTATGAAGCGTACGTCCTGGAAGCTTAGTACCCTTTCCTTGCATACGATGTGGGCTAGTTGTGCGTGGTAAGTCGCAGTTGTGTTTGAATTGTGGTGGTAAGCGATACAGAGAGCTAAAGCGCTATTTTGATAATAGAGTTAAAAACTCCATCAAAGGTTCCATCTATGACTCTGACTCTGTCCCTGACAGCGTCAATGACAATATCATAAGAACACATCAAGGCTATATTGATAGATTTTCAAGTAATAATTTAATCAAATAATGAATTAGACAAATAATATTATAGTATATAAATGAATTTCAACCACATCCCGTGATTACCAATTGTGAAGCATCTAATGACGGTATTGTCAGACACCGCAGGCTGATTAAATCAGTCGGTTTTGATAATAATCAAGGATATTGGATGTTTAGTGCTGGAGGGATGAATTATTACTGTCACAGAACTGTCTATTAGGTATTTAACGGATTTATAAAGGATGGTCTTGTTATTGCTCGTATCGATGGTTATCCTCAAAATGACAGATTGGATAATTTGCATGCTATAACACAAAGTGAAAACACCAAACGATGAGGGACTGGAAAACACTCGTAAAATGCAAAACCTATAAAATCATTTAATACAGAAAATAACGAAGAAAGAGTATTTCAACCAATGAATGAAGCTGGAAAGTATTTCGATATTTGTAGAAGCTCAGTACGAAAAGTAGCAGAGAATATAACTAAATCCGCTTTATCTAAAAAAAATTCAAAATAGAATTTAATTCGTTTAGAACTAAATTATTATATGTAACACTAGGGGGAAAAACTCATGCGGGCTTGTGTGTATACGGTTTCGAAACAACTATAACTCCTTTGTTGTATTCACGTATCACAATGGGATATTTTGTTGACTGAATGATTTTTTTTGTGTGGTTTAATGTTTCACCAGGTGGAATTTTGTCAACAGGCACGCATAATGCAATGTTTGGGAGAATCTCTAATTGTCATCACTGAGCTTAGTCCGTTAAACCCTTAACTTGATACACATATATCGTATTAAAAATTATAAACTTGAAGATTACGAATACTAGTATTGCATAGACGAATGGGATCTCGTCCTAGGCCCATCGCTCGAATCTGGTCGCAGGCATTGTTGTCGACGGTATCGATCGGAAGGATTCTCTATATGATTGGGGCTTTAAGTCATTCGAAATTCAAACCGTGAAATCACCATACGTCACACACCATCACACGGTGTGAATGTGTTTTTGCATTCAACCCGGAGTGATTTTGTTGGGGGTATGGTGGCTTCAGTTTGAATGTTGCACAGCCCCGTGTGTGTATGTGATGTGTGTATATCATATAATTTCATTGTAAATACCATATCATTTCATTACAAATATCATATCATTTTATATACCTATCATTTCATTGTATACCTATCATTTCATTGTATATGCCATATCATTTCATTGTATATACCATATCATTTCATTGTATATATCATCATTTCATTGTATATACCATATCATTTCATTGTATATATCAAAAATGAAAACGGGTCAAAATTGACCCCCACATTTTGTTTATCATATTAGATATATAATATTTCATATAATGAATTTCGAAAATATGAATGTCAGTTTTAATGAGATTTCAAATTTGAAGAGTCAAGGAATTTAATTGTCAGATAATTTAGATTGTGATCAGATTCTTTCTGAATTTCAGATATTGATGATAGCGCTCGGAATAATAGATATGTACTTCCAAGGGAGTATGGACTGATGTAACGAATTCAACACGCAGTAAATAATTCCCTTGCATTCTGTAACGACATCAATAAGTTCGTCCCGTTATTCGCTGCTGTCGAAAAGGTCAGACGTGAATTGGGGAAACAATATGAAATCAAACGCACAATTAACTCGAAAATCAAAACAATAAAAGCGATTATGCAACAAAATGAAAATCCTGCTTGATTGTCTCAACACAGTGTATGAAATTTTCACCATGGATAATTGACACTCTAAACACAACCATACATGTTTGCAAGTATGAGTATATACAGGTACGGAACTGAAATTCTAACGACAGATATGCGCTTACTCACCTAGAACAAATTTGTATAGACAGGAGATTTAATCACTACGCGAAGTATGAACAGAGTGTCGGGGTGTGTGTTTGCACTTACAATTTAAATCGTACATTAATTGATAATGGTAGGTGAAGCAATAACGATTAAATTAGCACGAGAGCGATTAGCTGCGATTAAGAAATTTATTCAAGTTTGTGATTCCGTTCGAAATAAGCGAAAAGTGGGTATATACCACCTGATTTTATCATGTTTTTAATTGCGGCCGTAGAGAGAGTGACCTGAACACCTTTTTTATCTTTGATGGCATCATTGAAGTGTTTTATCTGATGAGCTGTAAATGGCAGTTTATTCTGACCACCAGACATCTGATTGTGCTTCAGCGATATTGTGGTTCCACATTTTTTTAGCTGATTCCGATTGCAACTTTATAGTTTGACCAGGAGCTAACGTAACCCTGACATGACTATATGACATTTTATTTAATAACATATTGATCTAATTGTTACATTACATATTTTCCACTGGTGCATCAACTACTCTCATTCGTACACTAGCACCTTCGAGTAGCATTGATTTGTTACTGAGTATGACAGCAACTGCTCTGTAACCACCAGCAGAAGGATTGGTTACACGAGCTCGAAAGTGTATGTCAACGTCGGATTGTATGGTTAAGTCAAGATGTTCCAACGAAAAGTAGTACATGGGATATAGTTTTCTTAAATCCAACTGGGATATTTGCAGACCCGTATCTATATTATTATTGCGTCCCATAAATGAGAACAAACGATGATACACGTGTTCTATTTGGTTGGTTCCGTAATCAAGTAGTATATCCTCGGCTGGTTCTTGTTGACCGTTTATCCACAACGAAACTTCATTAACACCCAATTTATCAAATATCATATATCTGTGTAATTGCGAACACAATCGCAACCTATTCTGCAACGCAACAAATATATTACGTTGAGCTGAAACACCTTTTTTAGATGCCAGGTGCCATATAAGTGTACCATTAAGATCAAAATCTCTGGTATCTGTTGTTTTTGTTAGCCATGATAGCAATGATTTTCCGCCTGTATTCATACATGATAGTAATCTGTTTTCTGCGGTGATTGATGGAGACATTACTGGCATCCATAATAATAGTTTTGATATAATAACTTTACCATCAACACCAGCACCACGCCAGATTGCATCATTATCACTAACCTTTCTCACGAGTACTACTGTATGCTTCGCTCCATAGATAACTTTTCTAACATTTCTGCAAAATCCGAAAATATGATGTAGTGGAATCGCGCATGCATATGGTGGATCATTATGGGCAGCATCATTTGTTATGAGTTCTCCTTCTACTTCGATAAACGCTTGAGAGGGTAGAAAGTATTTGCTGGTATTCTGGACTTAAAGTTCGATTCTTGATCAAAGATCCGGTTGTACTGCATGATTGGAATAAAACTGATAATCGCGTATAGAATCATATCGAACGCTGTATCAGGAGCCGATTTGAACATATTATTATATATATTTCTTGATCTAAATTGCGATCTCGCTCTCGCTCGCGATTTCAAACCACTTCCCGCTATTATATTTGCAGTAATATTTCCCTGAGTGTCATATCCATCATTTATCCGTGATGCTATATTCTGCTCCACAGCGTTATTTATTATTTTGCTAATACTTGCAAGCATAATTTCCGTAGAAGATAGTGACCCCATTGATTTTGTCAGTGGTTTCTATCGCTGCAGAAGTAACGCAACTAGATTTTCTTTAGCCGCGGAAAAGGCCTTCCCGGCAATATCAGCAACAGCGCTAATACCTTTATTACGAATAACATCAACAGCTTTCATTGACAATTGTTTTACGATTGGTGCTATTTTGGGAGTCATTCTTGCAAATAAACCTGCAATGGTTGGTTTGTTGTGGTTGTAGTGTATGATCATCCTTTTAAATGCTATTTATCTAATCGAATGACGAAGTCACCAAATTCATCGCTGTGGTTATCGTCGGCTAGCTCATCAATAAACTCTCGATATACACTAATATCCATGATACCACTCTCAAATAGTCGTCTACAGATATCAGCTGCATTATTAATTACTTCCGGTGAGTTATTCCTGCTCGTTTCCCTCCTACGAGAACTTCTAATCGTGATATATCCCCGAGAATACTATGAAGACAATGTACTAGACCACTACCTGATACCCCCCTTGGAGTTCCACTCTGAGAAAATCCATTTCCACTACTATTACCATTTGCACCTTGTGCATCATCATCATCTTCTTTTCGATCATTATAGTGGTTGACCACTTCTTATTCTTTTTATTTTATTTATATACGAAATAAAATTATTATTATCAATTGAGGTTATAAATCCACCGTGTTTTGCCAAAGAGATTTTTATTTACCAAGAGTCAAATTTTTTGTATAGTATATTCAATTCCATCGTTTATATATTTTTCCCTTGTTCCCTCTTTAAAATTTTTAACAGTAAAATCAGCTAATTCATCATCCGTAGATTATTTAAATTTATTCATCCCTTCTTCCGTAAATATCTCTTCAGGTAGACGTATTTTCTCTCTCTCTCTCTTTCTCTCTCTCTCTTTCTCTCTCTCTCTCTCTCTCTCTCTCTCTCTCTCTCTCTCTCTCTCTCGAAATTTCTTTTTTTTCTCTTCAATAATATCACCCTGTTGTTGTTTAATATCACCCATTTCTTCTTCAATAATATCACCCTGTTGTTGTTGTTCCTCACCCTCTTGTTATTCCTGAAGTCGTGCAGCGGCTATTAAATCATCAGGAAGTTTTAAAAGATTTATTTGTTTGCTTGGATCTATTTGCTACTTTTTTCAAGTACAAAAAGAAGGGCCAGTTTTTTCTCTCGTTGTTCCTCAGGAATGTCTCCCCATACGACTTTTTCAGTGGACGATACAACTTTCTCCGTTGCAGTGGTTATTGGTTTGAATAATTGTTCGATTCCCATTGTGAAAATAGTTTGAAATTCTTGTCTAGTTTGGAGCTTATTTCAAACGGAATCACGAATCGGAATAAATTTCTTAATCGCAGATAATCGTTTGCGTGCTACTTTAGTTGTTAGGGCTTCACCTACTATTATAAATATAATCTACGATCTAACATGTAAGTGAAAACTCACCCCCGAGTAGTAATAAATCACCGAACACTATCTTGCCTGTCTATAGAATTTCAACTCATACAAATTCGTTCTATGCGAGTAAGCGCACACCTGTCTATAGAATTATTTATCTCGGTGATTTTATCACTGGGGTTATAGAATTTCTGTTCCGTACCTGTATATACTCATACTTGCAACAGGTATGGTATTGTACATGTCAATCCATGGTGAGAATTTCATTCACTGTGTTGAGGCAATCGGGGGGGGGGGGGGATTTTCATTTTGGAGGATAATTTCTTTTATTGTTTTGATTTTTGAATTAATTGTCCGTTTGATTTAATACTGTTGCCCCAATTCTCTTCTGACTCTTTCGACATCAGTGAATAACGGGACAAACTTGTTGAAGTCATTGTTATATTCGAGGGAGTCATAGATAGCGTGTTGAATTCTCTTTTAAAAAAGAATAGGATTTCGATAACACATATTTATTATTTCGAGCAATATCACCAATATCTTGAAAATCAGAAAGAATCCGATCACAATCAAATTTATCTGACAATTGAATTCCTTGATTTTTCAAATTTGAAATCTCGTTATTAATGACCTTCGTATTTTCGAAATTCATTATATGAAATATTTATATATCTAATATGATAAACAAAAAAAATGAGGGTCATCTTTGACCCTTTTCTTTTATGATATATACATATTTACATATATACATATTTACATATTTGATATATACATATGTACATATTTGATATATTTGATATATACACATAAGACAACACATCCCAATTTGGAACCCCTCAGGTGTTATTCACATCTAACCCGGACCAGAGGTACCACGAAACATAGTATCCTAGAGGAGATCTAACTCGCCAAAAACGGGTTAGAAATCCAAGAAGGTATGCTTGGTGAATGGACGTCACATTTACATATAGATATATAGATATATACATGGTATTTACAAGTATATACATAATGGTATTCACAATGAAATGATATGGTATTTACAATGAAATAATATGGTATTTACAATGATATATACAAATAGGACAGCACAAGAAAATATAACATATAACAATGGATTAAAGGTGGACACATCACATACACACACGGGGCTGTTCTACATTCAAACTGAAACCACCATGCCCCTAACAAAATCACCCCGGGGTGAATGCAAAACACATTCAGACCGTGCGACGGTGTGTAACGTATGGTGGTTTCACGATTTGAATTTCGAATGGCTTAAAGCCCCAATTATATAGAAAAACCTTCCGATCGGTACCGTCGACAATAATGCCTGGCACGAGATTCGAACGATGGGCCCAAGGACGAGATCCATCCGCGTACGGAATACGCTAAAGCCATTGAGTCGGACTATGAGTCATCAAAATATCACATTGAGATACGTGACTACAACAAAGGAGTTATTGTTGTATCAAAACTACACACACAAGCACACACGAGTTATTCCCCTTAATACTACATAAAATAATTTAGATGTACACAAATTGAATTCTGTTTTGAAATTTTTTAGAAAGAGCGGATTTAGTTATATTCTCTGCTACTTTTCATACTGAGGGAAAACAAATATCGAAATACTTTCCAGCTTCATTTATTAATTGAAATACTCTTTCTTCGTTATTTTCTGTATTAAATGATTTTATAGGTTTCGCATTTTTCGAGTGTTTTCACTTTGTGTTATAGCTCGTAGACATGATAAAGAATTGCTTTTAGGATTGGAATCGATATCATCGATTACAAATGCATATTTTATCAATCCATGGAAACACTCGTATGCGATTCAGTGACAGTAATATATTTTCCCTCCAGCACTAAACATCAAATATCCCTGATATTATCAAAACCGACAGATTTCTTCAGACTGCGGTGACTGACAATACCATCACGAGATGCTTCATAATCGATGATCATAGGATGTGGTTGAAATTCTTGGTTCATTTATATACTATACTCTTTTTTGTCTAATTAATTATTTGGTTTAATTATTACTTGAGAATCTTTCAATGTAGTCTTGAGGTGTTCTTATGATTTTGTCTTTGAGAGTCAGAGTCGGAATCTTCGATGGAATCATTGATGGGGTCTTTGACTAGTTTATCATAATAGCACTTTAGCTCTCTGTATCGCATACCACCGCAATTGAGACATAACTGCGACTTACCACGCACACCTACCCCACATCATATACAAGGTAAGGGCGCTAAGCTTCTACGACGTACGCGTTGTAAATGATATCCATATAATTGATTTCTGCATGATTTGTTACAAGCGGTTACTGATCCTATTATAAGCCATTTGCAATGATTAATTATATAATAAATTCCTTATGTAAATACTGTTTTAATTATAATATGGAGCAGTTCGAGAAATTATCGAAAATTACGCCTTGGAAAAATATTTAATTCAATCTCGATAGAGTCTCCACTGATGTACCAAAGGGTCTAATAAGTGATAGAACCATGACAGGTATAATCCGTGATGCATTTAATTAATTCAAGAGCGATGGAACATCTCACTGTTGGTCACCATTTCGAATTGATGGTAGTGTTGATGCTACCATGAACCACGAAAGAGCAGCAGTGATAATCTCACATCTTGACAAGAAACAGTATTTTATTTTATTTATTTTAGAGTGAAATTCATTATCCGCTCAGAAACGGGGAATGGGATTATACGCGACAAATTTGAACCCATCCTGAAAAATAAGAGAACTGTCACTGTGAGTCAGGATTCCAAATCAGGAATTCTGACTGGAATTGACAAACCGTACTACGAGAGATCCTATCCTGTAACCGCGGTTGTTTATGGGATCTATCCAATAAATGATAAACCGAGTATTGAAAAACTAAAACCCATGAAATTGTCAGGGAGGATAAATTGTGTAGCAGAACGAATAATAGAGCATTTTACAAATGCGTTGCGTGGAAACAAATTGACGGATCTAAGAAGCAAATAAACAATTCAGTGAAGGAGAGCGGAGCAACAATTCAAGATATAGCCAAATTAGAAACTTCATTAAGATTCCCAATAAAGGTAATGACGATAACAGGAGAGGTATTACACGAATTTAAATACAAATCAAATGGATCTCCAATCAAAATTATTGACCATAATGATCACGCTTGGACACCTGCGGTAACAATATTTCCGAGGGATAATACCATACAATATTACACGGGAAATTTAGTTGATTTTATTTACGAATTGAATATAAACGATCCTGTGTCAGTGTGGTTACGTCACCGTTTTGAAGACGAAGAAGGTACATTCGATCAATTTGTAAGACCCAATGGGGAATTATACCATACTGAAGCCCTCCGCAACGAGATAAAAAAAAACTAGCTAGTGGTTTTTCAACGGTACACGTCGAACAATTACTAAAAAAACTGATTTACAATTCCGTCAGTTGCAGTTTATTTCACGAGAAAGAGAAATCTTTGGAAGCCAACACGCGCAGAATTTCTCTCAGATATCGAATCAAGCTGTGCTGAATATAGCCATGATGGATTATGGAATACAAAATACGACCCCAAAAGTATTATTTCGGTTGATATGATTTTGATCTCACCGGATTCGCTCGTGTGGTATCATTTGAATTGGCTAAAGGACTTCATCCGTGTTGTTATGTTTGGTTTGGTAGACACATCTCTGAAAAACACTGGATTTCAATAGTGTTATTACGGTATATGATTGATTCTAAAATGCTGATATCGCTGCTTGTCAGTGAAGCAATTATATCATGTCGGAAACAACCTGAAGTCTGTTTACCACAACGCGATAGTCTACATAGCATAATCACCGAAAACAAAAATAATTCCCCGATCTCGATGAAGAATATATCTTGAAATGGTCCAAAGAAATCTTTGAAGTTATAAATAAACACGCAAAAGATTTCGGTAGAAGAATAATTGGTAAGTTCACACAGGGTGGAAAATACGACCACAAATGATATTCTTCGCGGTTGATTATATATGATGCTGAATATGATTTTAGGCATAAACATACCGATGTGATATATGTCACTCAACGATACACACAAATACCAAAAGTAATCAGAGATAACTGCAACATTATTGCTGTATTCAACGGAGTTGACACACATACGCTACGAAATATTTGGCAAACTTGGTGCGGCGGTGATATTTATTATAATCTATTTAGAATTTTTTAGTCACGCTCAGTCAATCCCACATGGATTTGTAACGATAAATTTGCATGACCCAAGATCAAGATATCGTGTCGGTCTTGATCAAATATTCGGTTGAAATCGTAAAAAGATTTTTCACCCATAGCAGCAGAACAGAGCAGAGGTTGTGCGACAACGACTTTGAGTCTGCAAAGGAAACTATTTTTCTGATTTTGGAGGAAGCCTTGGTTTGCCAAATAGACGCTTCTATAAAGTTGTCGGATATATATATATATATATATATATATATATATATCTATATATATATATATATATATATATATTTATATATGGGGCTGCTAATTTATGATAATGCTGGTGTCTCCATGTTTAACTATTCATTCGTTCTTGAGAATCTTTTATAACGTTGGTATTTGCTCAGTCTAGATATGCATTGTATCCTGGTGTAATCTTTCATTGATTTGGGTATCCAACAAAGATCTATTCACAATGCAACACATCAGACCATCCATTCTCTTGTATGGTGTGTGTTGATGCCTTAACATATTCATAATATTTTCTTATCGTTGTGCTGTCCCTTTATTATGGTTTATTATTAAAGTAGCATTACCCGAGTCCTTCATTCTACATCCCCACTTTGTCCTGGTAGAATTATGATTTGTTTCTTTTTCTGTTATTATTATTATTATTATTATTATTGCAGTTGCAGATTCATGTTCACTCTCAGCCGTTGAAGGCACACTGTACAACTACAAAGAAACTAAAGACCAGGTGTTTCAAGGTCCTATTAAGTCTGGTCGACAGATCAAAGTGACTTGTAAAGACGGTTTTCTTCCAAATACACAAAACTATGACGTTAGCAGATGTGTGAATGGCGTTTGGAAGCCAGAAATTGTGAAATGTGAGAAGACTGATAATTTCTAATGTAGATGACAACGCAATCAATTCATGATATCGTATGTGCATATTTGAGTTTTCGCACCAATTCATGGTGCGAAAACTCAAATATGCACATACGATATCGAGTCTATGAAATTATTCGCAAGAAATCAAATTAAAATATTTTTTATTTTAAAGGATAAGCGATTTATACTAATATATGAATAGTTTTAGTATATAAACGGTGACAAACATGAACTTGAAGTATTTTATTGTCATGCATGAACTTTAATTTACTTTTACACTGTAAATCTTAGTATGTAATGTCCAATTGAATAACTATTTGAAGTATAGAATGTCACTGCTTTTTCAGAGATTTTTGAATTAGTATATATTTGGTCAATAAACATTTACATATATTCAGTCAATGTCATATATAAAGTCTGGATGTACATTACTCTTGTAAGTATAGTGTAGATGTGAGAAAGGTGAATTAATTGGGTTTTGCATTACTTTCTATTAAGAAGATACCAAAACATGATGAACCACATTTTAAAATCACTAGAACTCTTATGATTTTCCATGTAAATACATTATACAGTTGCTTTAGTTTCTGATTTCTCGTTATTATATCCAGTGACAAATTTAAATCATGCCACTAATATTTGAGATAACCAGTGTATCTGTAAGATAGCATTATGCTGGTAAATACATGTGTTAGTATATATATATATATATATATATATATATATATATATATATATATATATATATATATATATATATATATATATATATATATGTGTGTGTGTGTGTGTGTGTGTGTGTGTGTGTGTGTGTATCACAGACTCTACGTATAGCATGTACGCTGTATTATTGATATAACACATGATGTAAATATACCGTTTTCATGAAAACTAACTAAAGGAGGCAATTTATACAATGCGTGGCATATCAGAGACTATATATATATATATATATATATATATATATATATATATATATATATATATATATAAATATATATATATATATATACTTTCCATTTAAACGGAATGAAGATTGATTACAGGCAACTGTATTCTTGATAGGAAATAACTCCTCACAGCAATGCCCATAGTAAACTCTGCATAATGGAGTTCTGTGCTTTTCGAGACTGTTTACAATCAAATTGAAATATTCCGAGGTTTTGTTTTCGAGATGTTATGTTCATTTAGATTGATTAAAGGAATATATTACTTGTATGGTTTAGACATGAAAGATGGTTTCAATTAAGTAAAATAGCATTGCAAAATGGTTAGCATCTTTAACAATGAACAATGACTTACGGTGAATGTATTGAAATACGTGTGGACTTTAAACTGGCCAAAATAATGAACGAATAAAGTGTAATTTCAATAATCATTTACAGTTTATTTTAGTTATTTTACAACAAAAGAAATCCCTCAGATAACACTAATACCGATCAATAAAGTGTTTCTTTTGCATCTCGCTCTTGTACATTTCTATTGGTCGGTTTGAGTTACCGTCACCATCCTTCATTGATCAAAGACATCATAGCGTGTCTCAATGCGACTTTTCGGATGAATCGTGCTACAATATTCTATCGAGATTGAGAGAGAGAGAGAGAGAGAGAGAGAGAGAGAGAGAGAGAGAGAAACAGAGAAAGAGAGAGAGAGAGATGTTGTTTGGGGCTTGCAATAATGACCACAAGGATGTTATTATTGTAATGTTCTATGTGTGTCCCTTTTGGTGGGAGAGTCTGTAGCATGAGCAACAGAGAAAAGGGATAGGAGAACAGCATTTTAATTCTTAGAAACTTAGAATATGTCTAAAAAAGGAGATAAAATCTGACCAAACGATATGTATCTCAAAACCAAGAAATGTATCGTACAGTATCGACAAACTATCACAACATTGTCAGTGCTGCATTGTGAACACTGTAGATAAGTTGGATTGAAAGTGGACATTTACTGTTACGGCACCGCAGGAACTCCTAAGCTTCTATAAAACAGTTTGAGTTCAAGAGCTTCATCAACCCATGATTCGTTATCACTCAATCCAAATCATGTGATTTTGTATAGTATGCACGAGAGAGAGAGAGAGAGAGAGAGAGAGAGAGAGAGATAGAGAGAGAGAGAGAGAGAGAGAGAGATAGAGAGAGAGAGAGAGAGAGAGAGAGAGAGAGAGAATTCGCTGTAATTGTTACGCCATGTTGAATTCATTTGGAGGACGGGAATTAATATATGTTTACTATTGTATTAATCAGTGAAATTTCATCCCATATATATATATATATATATATATATATATATATATATATATATATATATATATAAGGCCACAAAGCCGACTACCCTTTTGTATACCAGGAGAATCAATATCGGCACATGGAATTTTAGGACCATGTACGAGCCAGGAAAGACGGCGCAGGTAGCAGCCGAGATGAGGAGCAACAACCTGGCCGTGTTAGGCATCAGCGAGGCACGGTGGACCCAAACTGGACAATCACGACTGATGACAGGAGAGCTGTTGCTGTACTCCGGGCATGAAAAGAGCGACGCACCCCACACGCAGGGAGTAAGCTTCATGCTGTTCAAGCAGGCACAGAGGGCACTGATTGGATGGGAGGCGCACGGCCTCAGGATCATCGCGGCATCCTTCCGAACTAAGAAGAGGAAGATCAAGATGAACGTCGTCCAGTGCTATGCCCCAACGAACGACAGTGAAGAGGAGGACAAAGACCAGTTTTAAAGCAGACTGAAGAAGATCCTCGAGACCTATCGGGACAAGGAAGTCACCATCCTCATGGGAGATGTCAACGCCAAGATTGGGTCTGACAACACTGGATACGAACCAGTCATGGGCACCCACGCCCTGGGAGAGATGAATGAGAATGGAGAGAGATTTGCAGACCTGTGTGCACTTAACAGCCTGGTCATTGGAGGCAGCATCTTTCCTCACAAGCGGATCCACAAGAATACATGGGTATCGCCAGACAGCGCGACAGAAAACCAGATCGACCACGTTTGCATTAGCAAGAAGTTCAGAAGATCCCTGCAGGACGTTAGAGTGAGAAGAGGAGCAGACGTGGCTTCCGACCATCACCTGGTGGTGGCCAAACTGAAGCTGAAGAGAAACCAGATGGAAGCGTCAGACATAAGAGTAAAATACAACGTCAGCCTTCTGAAAGACCCCAAGATAAGACAAGAGTTTGGTCTGACGCTGAAGAACAAGTTTGAAGTGCTTCAGGAACTTTTTCGAGAAGAAGAAGACAGTGTACTCAACAGCTGGCAGATAGTGAAAGAAACACTAAGAGCATCATGCCAAGAAGTAGTGGGGCCAAAGAAACACCAGCAGAAAGAGGGGATCACAGCAGAGACTTTTACCAAGATCGAAGACAGGAAGAGGAAGAAGGCAGTAGTCTACAACAGTAGAACCAGAGCAGCGAAGGCCAAGGCTCAAGAAGCTTATGCAGAAGCCCACAGAGTAGTGAAGAGAAAGATCAAGAAGGACAAGAAAGAATACATAAATGGACTGGCAGCTGAGTCGGAGCAGGCAGCGTACAGCGGTAACATGAAACAGCTGTACGACATCACCAGACGACTCTCCGGGAATTTCAGCAAACCAGAAAGACCTGTCAAGGACAAGCAGGGGAATACCATCAACAGTTTAGACCAGCAGATGAACAGATGGGCAGAGCATTTTGAGGATCTCCTGAACAGGCCAGCATCCGCGAACCCCCCAGACATCGAACCAGCTAACGTGGATCTCCCAAACAACTGCGAGAAACCGACCAGAGACGAGATCAGGAAGGCCATCACCCTGATAAAGAGCGGGAAGGCGGCTGGACCCGACGACATCCCAGCAGAGGTGCTAAAGGCAGACCTGGATGCGTCAGTGGAGATGCTGTACCCACTCTTTAAGAAGATTTTGGAGGAAGAAGACGTACCGGCAGACTGGAAGGAAGGTTGCATGATCAAGCTTCCCAAGAAAGGCGACCTTAGCAACTGTAACAACTACAGGGGCATCACACTCCTATCGGTGCCAGGGAAGGTCTTCAACCGAGTCCTCTTGGAAAGGATGAAGGCAACCGTGGACGCACAGCTGCGAGATGAGCAAGCAGGCTTCCTGAAAAACAGATCCTGCACGGACCAGATTGCGACGCTCCGCATCATACTCGAACAGTCCCTAGAGTGGAACTCCCCGTTGTACATCAACTTCATCGACTATGAGAAGGCGTTCGACAGCGTGGATCGAGAAACCCTCTGGAAACTCCTTCGGCACAACGGCATCCCAGCAAAGATGGTCAGCCTAATCAGGAACTCCTACGGCGGCATGTCCTGCAGAGTTATCCATGGAGGGCAGCTCACAGACAGCTTCCAGGTCCGAACTGGAGACCGACAAGGATGCTTGTTATCACCGTTTCTCTTCCTCCTCGCCATCGACAGGATTATGAAGACGTCCACCAGCGAGCGCAGGAACGGAATTCAGTGGACTTTGTGGAGCCAGCTAGAAGACTTGGATATTGCCGACGACCTTGCGCTCCTTTCACACAGCAAACAGCAGATGCAAGAAAAGACAAACGTTGTGGCAGACACGACTTCACAAGTTGGCCTCAACATCCATGAGGAAAAGACCAAGATCCTGAAGATCAACTCCACAAGTACCGAACCAGTCACCCTGAATGGAAGTCCCCTGGAAGAAGTGCAGTCCTTCACCTACCTGGGTAGCATCATTGACCAGCAGGGCGGTACAGACGCAGACGTCAAGGCAAGGATCGGCAAAGCAAGAGCCGCCTTCATACAGCTCAAGAATATCTGGACCACCAAAGAGCTGTCCTTGTCCATCAAGATCCGTCTGTTCAACTCCAACGTGAAGTCAGTCTTACTGTATGGAGCAGAGACCTGGAGGACGACCAAGACCACCATCAGGAAAGTCCAGACATTCATCAACAGCTGCCTCAGAAGGATTCTCCGGATCCGCCGGCCTGACATCATCAGCAATGCCAATCTTTGAGAAAGGACCTTCCAACTTCCTGCTGAAGAAGAAATCAGGAAGAAGAGAAGGGGCTGGATAGGGCACACCCTACGAAAACCGCCAACCAGTATCACCAGGCAGGCGCTGAGGTGGAACCCACAAGGCAAGCGGAAGAGAGGCCGTCCAAAAAAACCTGGCGACGCAACCTCCAGGCGGACACCACCAAGATGGGCTACACCTGGAACCAGCTAGAAAAAATGGCCCAGGAGAGAGGACTCTGGACATCTGTAGTTGGCGGCCCATACCCTGATAGGAGTGACGGGCAGTGAATGAATGAATTTGTAATATACACTGCAGTTGTAATAACACGCAAACTGAGTTTTTGGATGCGAAGAAAATACATTTAAGAGTCCCGTGTTGTCAAGTAATATTTGGTATTGAAATATCTTCATGTCAATGTTGACCTTGGATTCTGTATGCCCAAAATGTACAATAAGTGGTTTTGGTGCATCATAATTCTGGTTCCCCAGAGATGCAATATATTTCAATAATATTATTCTCATCTACATCATGGCCTGCTACATTCAGCAACATCTCCGAAACCTATTCTCTGACATTTATGGTTCGCAAATCTTGCAAGTTCAAAATGTAATCTTATTTCTTTTGTGAGTATTATTCATTGTGATTTGAGATCTTCATGGTGATATATTTAACGATTTTACGAAGACTGACCATTCTAACATATATGACTGACCATTCTAACATATGTATGTATATATACATTTGATGTTTTGAATCTTTCAACTTGTACTACATCGAGTCAAACATTATTAAGGCAGTTTACAACTAGATGGTATATATATATATATATATATATATATATATATATATATATATATATATATATATATATATATATATATGTGTGTGTGTGTGTGTGTTTGAGATGACGGAGTATGTTCACAGTGACTGCATCTCACTCAACAACTGCGTTTGCGAGGGACACACAATCACGGAGACAATTTCCTGCTACCTACGGACTGAATTCCGTAGCTCATCGGACGGAAAATAGCATAAAAATGGCATATACTGGCGCCAAGTCGCGTTTGTAACATTCTCGATTCATCTGTGACGCTAATGAAAACGATGGCAATTGCTCCTGCCAAAGTATTGATGGCAGACACCTTTTAATCTGCCGGTGACTCTTAGCAGCAAAGAGTGTGAATCGAACATCTCTAATTGAGTTAGATTTTAAGCAAATAAGTTTAAGACTCCTTTTGCCAAATGCAGCCTTAACAATTTTAGAGCTTTGTTTGTCAAATTAGGTCTTTCAGCAGGGTGGATAAACCGAAATTAGTTCACACAAAAAAGGCTGCTACGGAGACAGAGTCTCCATATAGAGTAAATAGTTTAGGATTTCAACCGAATATTTGATCAAGTCCGATACGATATCTTGATCTAGGGTCATGCAAATTTACTGTAACAAATCCATGTAGGATTGACTGAGCGTGACTAAAGAAATGTATGAATTTGTTATAATCCATATCTCCACTGCACCAGGTCTGGTGAATATTTCGTATCGTATGAATGTCAACTCCATTAAATATAGCAAGAATAATACAATTTTCTATGATCATTTTAGGTACTTGCGTGTATTTTTGAGTAGCATAAATCACATCAATATTTTTACGTCTACCTCTCGAAAATATCCTGGTAGGGTTTGCTTGTTTATCCAATACCACATCATCATATACGAATAAATTGTTAATACTTCCATCAATACAATGAATATTCGGTGCTTCTTCGATATCGGTTATAAATTCAATAATATCTTCATCGATTTCTGCTTTTGCTTTCTCGTTAAAATCTTTTAACACCTTGTAACATTGCTGATCGTCTACACTTGGGGCTACCAAATATAGTTTATCCCATTTCATCCATCTCGTTATCAAATTAGGGAACAACTGTGTCTTGCCACTTCTAGATGGTGCAATTGTAATCATGCGAATAGAAGTTGGTAGCGCTGCATGATACTTAACGGGTTCTTGTGTTTTTGTCGCCGAAAAATCATTTACGTTCATGTTATTATAAATATATTATAAATTTATATTGTGTGAAATGTAGGACGCGTACCTACACCTACTACGACAAAAAATAACAGAAGTTTTCACCAGCAAGTGTGAACGATGCGGTATAAAACTTGTTTAGATTTTTTAAAAAAAGGACGTGATATTGCAGCCAAATTAGCAAAACTTCCCGGTACTCCATGGGCAATATATCCAGGAGAAGAATACCTTTCGGGATATAGTTGTTGTGGACCTGGAACCAGACTCAATATCCAATTTGGTGATCAAAACCAACACCGACCCGGTGAATATCCAATAAACGCTATTGATAAGGCATGTCATGCTCATGATGCTGCTTATAAAAATAGCAATCTGCAACACAAACATATCCCAGATGTGAAATTGATTCTATCACTGATACATCATTCAAAGCAAAATTAGCTTCATGGTTGATAAAATTGGCGATGAAAAGTAAATGAAGGCTGGGTGCTGGTAATTAATAACAACATGGAATCTATGTATTATTCCCCAAAAGGATACTGGAGGGGTAAATCAGCAATCGATAAACCCGCTAACGCCGCAAACGTAAAAAATACCACCGCGGTTGATTGGTTATCTAAACAGGCAATATGGCAGATTTATCTACCACCGCCTAAACAAATTAACTTCTCGCATTTTGATGTCAGCGTCCCTAATGAGGTTCATCAAGCTGATATATTATTTCTGCCGTATGATACTGTTAATAAACAAACATACAAATATGCGTAAACCGTAGTTGATGTTGTGAGAAGATACAAACAAGCAGAGCCATTAAAGACAAAGTCATGATCTGAAGTAGCTTCTGCGTTTGAAAGGATTTATCAACGAGGTCCTCTACAGTGGAAAAATCTATTACAAGTTGATCCTGGCAAGGAATTTCAGGGTGCAGTTTATCAACAATGAAGCATCATAATGTCACCATCAGACGAGGACATACTGCATTACATCGCGATGAATCAATTGTTGAACGATTTAATCGGACACTTGCTGAGCGGTTACTTGGATATCAATACGCGAAAGAATTTATGCAAGATAAATGATCTAGTGAATGGGTCAAGAGTTTTCCAGGTGTAATTACAGCGCTAAATAATGAAATTACTCGAACAATTAATTTGAAACCTAACAACGCGATTAAAAAGAAGTCAATTCGTGATAAAAATAACCACAAAATGATTTTTCAAAACAACGCATACTCGGTAATGTCACTGTGAGATATTTATATGGACCAGGAGAGCAAGAAGGTGGTAAAAAAGAGCTACTGCTCCTATATTTGGAGTGTCACCGCACATAAAATATCTAGCATAACGAGATTCATGGGTAGACCCGCAATCTATAGATTAGATTCAACTGCTCGTCAGCGCGGATTTACACGTTAACAGTTACAAGTGATACCCTAGGATACTTAATTACCACCGCATGGTCTTAACTAGCACTTATGCGTCTGCTACACTCAAGACAAGTCAATATCACATTATCACTGGTATGACAAACACTGCTATCTTTTCTGTCTGTGGTAAATTGGCGATGATCTTTATCCAAACAAAACCAACGCATTATACAATTACAACTCGCGCAGTGATTATTCTGTTGTTGCTTTAACGTAATTATAAATTCAGCATCAATATAAAATTTTCTGTTATTTTTTTTATCCTGTTGTTTATAACCAGCGGGTTTTTCTCTGATTATGTCATCGCTGACAATATCACTGATTGTGGTGTCATTGGCATCTAAAACAACTCTTCGAAGTTGATGTATTCTTCGTACTCTGGATACTGCTAAGTAAAATAGATTTGACGACTGAATGCGATTATCTACGATCCAAACAATTGTATCAGATATAGTCCATCCCTGCGAAGAATTATCGTCGCTGCGTATCCTGGCTTCCATGGGGATCTTTCCGCACGCAATGCATATTCAACGACGTTGATCTCAACCAACACAATATCATTTAACACGAGAATCTGCTTCTCAGTCGGTCCTGGAATATCAATTTCAATATTCTGTCCTCGTGTATCTGTACGCCTATAACACAGCGGCACTGGAAGTGTTGCAAATTTTTCTTTGTGTGTTTCAAATAACTTTATCTGAAGTGTATCTCTATCTTTCTACTTGCCACTATCAAATTGTTTGGTCTCCACGCTTCCCAAAAATCATTTAATGAGGTTTCTGAAATTATTTCATGCGCTAGTTTACACTGGAGTTTATCCGTTTGTAATCTGATTAGTTTCTTAAATTCACATTATTGTTTATGAAGTGATCTATCATCGGTATTAATTTCTTCATAATAGTCTACAAAAGTCTTCAGCCAATCATGAGGAGATAAACCAACAAATTGTGGTGGTTGACCATGATCGCCGCACATTATCACAGTTGTATTCGCTAGCAATAGCCAAGTAAGAAACATTTGTAATATATCTAACGACACTGTGCATATCTCATCCCAAATAATAATTTCAGGAATATATTTCTCACCCATTCGATCAGGATTCCATTCGTCATCTTTCCATCGAAACAAACTATGATAAGTGCAAGCCTTTTGTTTCATCTCTCTTGCAAGTCTGTGTGTTGGTGTTAGCAGGATCGTGTTTGATTTCCCTCGAAATAATTCGATAACACGAGTCGTCTTTCCTTACCCACCACAACCACTTAGGCAACTGGTTTTATATCTACATATTGGATCGAACACGAATGCGCATTAGATAGTTCTAATATTTGATTATTTTTCAAGTAATTGTTTTCAATTGTAACATCTGCTGATTTAGAATAATCACGCAATATTTGATTTTTAATTTTCCATGATCCCCAACACTCGTCGGAATTTCTAAATTCAGCCACTGCTTCACTGTGTTTTACATCTATGTCAAATAAATATGTGGAAACTCCAAACGCGGATTCAGGAAATCTATTTATCATCGATAGCAAATTGATTGAAGCATAAATCCGGCATGGACGCCCTTAAATACGTATTCTGAGTTTTATCTCCATCGTTGTAAGTAACAATTGTTCCAAATTTTGTTCCATCGAACAAGAAGGCGTCTTTACCATTGACATATATACCTATAGATGCTGTATCTGCGATTATAAAATGGTATTCAGCATCATCTGAAACTAATCGTGAAGAATATCGCCTGTGGTTATATTTTCCACCTTGTGTGAATTTACCAATTATTCTGCTACCGAGATCTTTTGCGTGTTTATTTCTAACTTCAAAAATCTCCTTGGATCATTTCACGATATATTCTTCGTCGAGATCAGGGAATATTTCTTTGTTTTCGCTGAATATACTATCTAAATTATCGGTTTGTGGTAACCAAACTTCAGTCTGCGCCCTATATGATATAATTGCTTCACTGACAATCAGCTATATATGTATTTTAGAATCAATCATATACCGTATTAACACTATTGGCGTCAAGTGTTTTTCAGATAGGTGTCTACCAAACCAAACATAACAGCACCGATGAAGTCCCTTAGCGAATTCAAATGATACCACACGAGCGAATCCGGTTAGATCAAAATTGGGTTGCGGCCCATTAATCGCAACACGTGTTTGCTCGTGTGTAGGATGCCTAAATCGTTTATAATACTCAGTGCATTCTCCGTACCCGAGAACAAAAACTAGATAACACGCGACCATATCAACCATATTTGTTATATATATAATAAATAATAAATACGTCCTTCCAAGCCAATATGCGCTGATAAAAAGAATTCAGCATGCTGTAAATGAATCACTTGCATATTGTAATGATGTAGACAAATTCATTCCGTTACTTACTGTAGTCGAAAAAGTCAGAGCTGAACTCGGCCAACAATACCAGACGTACAATACATTCAAGGACTAAAATGATAAAAGATATCATCAAGCACATCACTTGAAAACGCTCTGAATGATCATCACTTTCCTCTCTTGACTGTTCCAACGTTGTAACATAACACATCCAAACACAAACACTAACAATACTCTGTTAAAATCAGTTTTGTACTACATGTACACTGCCTACGTGTTTTGCAGGTATGGGATTACTCACATGGAACGAAGTCCTTTTGACAATTTGTACGGGTTGAAATTCTATAGGTCTCCAACCCGAACAAGTATGATCATTGTTTTTTTTGCACTGGTGATCACGGAAGTAATTAGAATACACTGTATTTGCAATTCAAGAGAATTTTGTTTTTTGGGGGGTTAACTGTTTACATTGCTAGCAATTAGAAAATCCATAGGATTTTTAGATAATGATTGGAGAATCTTTAACAATTAGATCGACTGAGCGATTAGATGCAATAAAAATTTGTATTCCTTTAATAGACTGTCAGACAGAAATTACAAGCTAGACAGGAATTTCAAACTGCCTTTGCAACAGACACTGAACAATTTTCTAAACCAATAACCACAGCTACTGAGAAAGTTGTTACTGCTACTGAGAAAGGTGTTACTGTTACTGAAAAAGCTATGTGACCAGTACTTGAAAAAAATAGCAAGAGAAACTGAACACACACAGAAATCTCTAAAAACACTTCCTGGTTATATAATAGCTGTTATAACACGACCTGGACAACTTGTGCAAGAACAAGAAGGTGATATTGAACAACAACAAGAAGGTGATTTTGGTAAAACTCAAAGAGGTGTTTCGTTTATAAATAAATGTACCGAAGGGGCTAAAAAAATAGAAAAAAATTCACTTATTAGAATCCAGCGATTATCACGCTTTTGGTGATTTTGCTGCCAAAGCTATCATTCAAGAATAGAATTTTTGCAAAACGAGTATAAAGAAAATAGAATAAAGCGCGAAGACTGGGTTGATTGGATATATAAAATGAAAAAAGGGATTGGTAGTTTAAATAAAAGAGAATTGGGTAATAAAACATTTAAAGAAGGACTTGATAATTATGTTATACAACAACTAAGAGAACAACAACAAAGAGAAGAACGACAAAAGCATCTCGAAGAACTACAAAAAATAGAACGAAACATCAAGCACGAAAACAAAAAATAAATAAAACAACCACCTTCTGATGATAGTCAGGGTGCAACTGGTACAACTGAACAATTCGCAGGTGGATATCATGGTAGTGGTCTTGTTCGTTTTCCTAATAATATTCTCGGGGATATATCACGATTAGAAATTCTCGTAGGAGAGAAACGAGTTGGAAATAACTCACCGGAAATAATTAATGAAGCAGCGGATATCTGCAGACGACTATTTGAGGGTGGCTTCATGGATATTGGTGTATATCGAGAGTGTATTGATGAGCTAGCGGACGGTTACCATAGTGACTAATCGAAAATCCAAAGGATTTTTGCGATTAGATAAATAGCATTTAAATAAGATGATTATACACTAAAACCACAATAAACCAACCATGACCTACGTAGTAAATTCAAAATTGTCTTGTTATAGGGCTTATTATGGAAAGATGGTCTCGGTAATGTCATTAAAGGGTATTTACAAGGATGGCTAAACCTCGCAAGTGTGGATCCAAATTAAATAGTCGTATTTCAAGACAAACAGAGAAAATTGAAAACGAGTAATGTTTCTCTTGATGATAGTTTAGGTAAACAACGTGGTGTAGCGGAAAATGCTCTCGCGGTTTTTTTCCGATCAGGGCAAACTTAAACCAGGTGTTCTCATTTAAAGTATTGTGGATGCCCAACAAAAACTACAATCAGAATATGATGACCATATAACAAAGTTTGAGCAATTACAAACTCCGATAAATAATTTCTTTGGGAATCCGCGTATTCCGACCACATTGAAAATCTCAGACGTAAAAACCACCATCGATAAGTTGACAACAATGCAATCAGACTATAGCGACTACATAACTAAATTTGATCAATTTGCTGAATTGCAAAAAATATAATTGATATAATTGACGCGTCGACATTAGATTTGTTTGGAAATCCACCAGTAACCACACCGAAGCTCACAATGATAAAAACCGCTATCGATAAACTAGAAGCACTCAAAACCGCATATAAAAATCATGTAAAACAATTTGAAACCTTTCATAAAAATCTTGCTGAAAATTTCTTTGGAACTCAATTCAATAAAATCGACGTAAAACTCCCAGATATTATTAAAACATCCATCGATGAGATCAAGAGAACTCACGAGGCCATCAAAGATGATTTTCTTGCGATGATAACCGATTAGATAAAATCAAAATTCCTCATGAGAAAAATGTAAACTCGGTATATACGATCCAACATGGATCATTTGCGTGGACGCCACAGACTAACATATTAGATATCGTAGCTACAGTCAAGGGTATTTATCGATAAGCACTAGCATCACCAACTCAATTTAATATTTCATCAACGAGAAAAACCTGTGTCAACAATATGATATCAATGATGATAGCGATTTACGATAACAGCCACTGATGATAATTTGGTTCGGGTAACAATAACATGGTATGTGGAATTTGTAGCAGATTTGAGTAAACTACTTAATTGAAAAATGATATTGTAAATAAAAGTTATTGTAACTAAAATGACGACAACAATGTCGCAAACATCACAACAGTATCGTTATGATCAGGTCAGAGAATTTCAAACTGAACTCAAAACACTCACAGAGGAATACCAAATAAAAATAGAAATGTAACGGCGAAGCATTACTGCCGTTGACGTTACTGTGTACTCGGTGTCAGGTGTAATTACCGGAGATGGTATTATACTATCTTCGGTGACAATGATTGCCCCGATAGCTGTTCCAATTTGTATATCCGCGGCGACAACAATCGCGGGAATAATTTCAATAATAACAAAAAATATCATCATGTGGTCATCGTAAACTACAGGATGACGTAGTTAAATTTCATATGGTGTCCAGCGCGTACTCGCAATTGTCCTCGATGATATCGTCCTCCATTGATGACACATTAATATCCGATAGTGAGTTTAACCGCGATGGTACGTATTTACGATTCAGCGATGTCAAAATTAGAAAAACAACATGAATATAATGGCAACATTGCAATAAATACTTAACGAATAGTGGAAAATACCACCACTGTGAAAACCACCATGATCTCAATAACCTCACCCACCCCTGAATGCAGTATCAATTTCCCCACTGCGATTCCGGTGAAGGAGGTAGCACTAGCAAAATTACGAGTATACCACAGTTGGCCAAATTATAGATCAAGACTATTTGGTGGTCAACAACCAAACAATTCCTTGGTGATTGCGAGTAAAAACACCAGACGGAACTCCAGACTCGAACGTTGTTTCCTTACCATCTGGGTCTTACCAAATCGAACAGATCAATAACGAATTACAGCGTAGAATAAAATCCATTACCGGAAAAGAATAATAAATCACTATAACGGTTCATGAACCAACACTATCATCCGCGATTGAGATAAACTCACCCGGGTATGCCGTAGACATATATCAGAGTTCTATAATAACTATACTGGGATGGCCTGAAATCCCACCTCGGACATCTTATCAAATACCCGAATCTAAAAACATCTGATTATGTCACAGATGTACAATCATACCATAAAATTGTTCCATCATATCGAAATGATTTGTCTGATATAAAAAAATGCAAAATTAACCGATAGATTTACATCTCTCGATAAGAATAATATGCAATGGGATTTTGATTTTGAGAAAGCTCTTGATTCATTCATTATCTTTGCATTTACTCTAAATAATGTCATTGATTATTTTAGCGAGATTAATCAATTACATAAAATACAACTAGAGAGACTACGATAGAGTTTCCAAGAGGATCATTTTGATATAGCGAGTTCACGCAGCGAGATCATAAAACATTAGGATATTAAATCAACTTGTATCCGACATGAATATATCAACAAACAAATAATTCAAGTAATAATTAATGACAAGAACGGAGACAAACAAAAATTCCTAGCAGCAGACGTTATAGACACAAATTCAAGTTTCCTGGATATAACACAAATGAACTAAAAAAAAGCTGTTAATGTTCTTACCTCGGAAAACTTTTCTCTGATATTCGAGACATGAAAAAAAAAATAACACAACCGCAAACAACTATCCTCAAACATAATAATGACCCAGACGGGGGTGGTAGGCATATCGGTCCTCAAAATGTAAATATATCCTAGGTGATTGCATTAAATTTAGTTTGTGACGCTATCGATTGAAATTACCAAATAAATCTCGAAAGATCAAATTGAGGCCAGCAGGGATACATTTTATATTCATTTGCACCATCGGTTCCACCCGTGTTTCTAATAATTGAAGATCCAACTAATCCGGTGTATATGCGATGTCATAATGATTCATTGACGAGAATTAATTTTAAACTCATTGATCAGTTCAATAATTTGATTAACTGAAGAATTGAGATTTTAAAATTTAGTCTGTTATGTGAATTCCTAAAAACTTTTACCGTAACATTTTTGATTCATCTCCGTAGAGGTCTATTTACTCTCTGGAGACTATGTCTCCGTATTAGTGTGAAATAATTTCGGTTTGTCCACCCTGCTGAAAGAATTAATTAGACAAAAAGAGCTCTGAGATCGTTAAGGCTCCATTTGGCATAAGGAGACTTAAAATTATTTGCTTAAAGTCTAACTCAATTAGAGATGTCCGATTCACACTCGTTGCTGCTCTCTTTGCATTGAAGCATTTTTAACACATGTAAGTGTTCCTTGAGAAATCAAAACATTAGATAACATTGGCAAACCATTTTATTAAGACAAAACAATAATATGGAAATATTCTAGTACGTTAGCGAGAAAATAATCAACATCGTTTAGAAAAAAACTACATGTAATAGCGTTAGAAGGTATCGAAAGCTCGACAATGAAATTCTATCGGACATATACATGCTATGTTTGAGCTTTGTTTCATTTAGGGTTTGAAATGACAACACTCGCTCGTTGATTGTGGGGTTTATTATGAGATGTGAGGTACGAATAACAAATAAAAACCTAAGAGCATACTTTGAATACAAGACAAATACAATATAGAATTTAACAGACGCAAATACAAATGCAAAATACACAATAAACACAACGGTATTTATAATGTAAAAGAACAGTAAAATAAATGGTATTCTACCAGACTCGAAGGGTATAATTTTCACGAATTATCTTCATTCCCTAGTCTTTAAATTGCTTTAAAAACATGTGCTCTCGTACTACTCGAGGTGTTGTCCGTCTCCAGAACTATCCTAGAAATACCTGAAGCTTTACGCTAGATATACACAGGATTGATAATAATAATACCCGTGAAGCACGGGAAATTTTCACCTCGATAGATCGCTCATTTTCGCACTCATTCTATGGCAAGCACGTACATTGTTACACTGCATGAGTACTGGGTCACATACTCTCTCCCTACGTGTAAATGTCTCCTCACATTTATCAAATTTGTGCTTGCCGCGTAAATAGTACAACATTTCATCATTCGGGTTTGTCCTTTAAATCTGTTGGGAACAAAAAAGGATGAATATTAATGATACCTATGAAATGATTACAAATATAGAGCTTAACCAGTCTATTATTCCTGCAGAAAATATATAAAACCCTCAAATCAGACGTACAACTAATAATTTAAAATACTTTCTAAATTGTAATCCTCTAAATATTTGATTCACACGAAAGGTTTCTCTTCTGCATCGCTCCAGCTGTCTACTTTAACAATACGGGTATGAAATAAAGATAGATCTCACTAATTCATACGTAGTTAACTGTCTGCAAAAACACCCACTGGACTAACCGGTCGGGTGGTTTTCGGTTTCTGGTTGAATACCGCAGCGGTTGCTGGCCTGATTCCTTCTTGTCGGGCTTTGAACCGACCTTTCGACTGATGTCTCTGGGAGAGTGAACGGAGTACTCTCCCGTGAGACGGAAGAGGGAGCAGTAAAATTACTCTCGCGTTCACTCAAGCTACTACGATATTGCCCAGAGCCACTGTTTTGAAAGTTTACGCTTTCGATAGGCTGGCTAATATGGGGATTGATAGTAGATGGCGATCTACTATCAATTACATTTTGTGTAGAATCTTCACAGAATTGATCACTATCATTTCTGGTCCAACTGGGTCGTCTTTGTGGTATAACATACCGGTCGGTGTCAGCGTCAGAATTCGAAGATTCCGAGGTAGACTCCAAAGGGGTAGCCCTCTGTACACCTGGTTTATTCCGAAGATGTTTCATGGGGACTGGATCACATAGAAGGTAGTCAAAGGGGAAAAGCATATTACGATGCAATGTGCGCGTCGAGATTTCGAACCAATTGGGAATTGATATCACCTGATATACATCCTTGGACCACTTATCGGATAATTTGTGTTTACCCTTCAGTCCAACCTTGTGCACTAAGACTCGGTCCCCTACTTCAAGCTTGGGGTCTCAGACCATTTTATCGTAATATTTCTTGTTCTTTGCATGGCTATTGCTCGACTCCCTCGTCGGGGCCGTGTAAGCAAATTGGAGTCTGTCTTTCAGTTTCTCCACATACGCGTGGGGCTCTGTAGCAGCCTCACCACTATCTAGTGTAGTGCCCAGATAAACGTCAACAGAAAGCCGGGGGTTCCACCCAAACATAAGAAAATGGCGCGAGAATCCGGTGAAATCATTCTTTGTAGCATTATATGCATGTACAATTGGAGCAATGTAAGATTTCCAGTCTTGTTTTTGCTCTTCCTCCAATGTCCCTAGCATTTGTAAGAGAGTTTCATTGAAGCGTTCGCAGGTACCATTCCCCTGTAAGTGAAAGTGGGAGGAGCGGGACTTCTGTATGTTTGCTAATTTGCATAAGTCCCTAATAACTTTACCCTCGAAACTACGTCCCTGATCGCTGTGCAGCCTTTCTGGGAAATCGTAGTATCGAAAAAAGTGCTCAAAAAGAGCTTTAGCTGTAGTTGGAGCAGTCTGATTGCGGCAAGGAACGGCCTGGGCATACCTTGTGAAATGATCAGTTATCACCAAGATATTCTCAAACCTTCCCTTAGATCGCTCAAGAGACAAAAAGTCTATGCAGACAAGCTCCATTGGTAGGGTGGTGTGAATTGGGGTTAACGAGGCCATTGCCCTAACCGGGGTCTTTCTCCGTATGCACCGTTAGGAAGACTACTTTGCGGTTCATGTCCTTTTCTAGACCCGGCCAATAAAATCTTTGTCTCGCTAACCAGAGTGTCTTTCCATTGCCTTGATGGCCCATATCACTGTGGATACCTTTCAAAGCTACGGTACTGGACTGTTTTTTAAAAATGATTTCAATATTTCATTCGTTACGATTCGTGTCGGAATCAGGTTTTAACTAAATGTGATTTATCCATGAAATTGATGTTTAAAATTACTTTTAGCCAAGCTAATTTAATCTTTTATAGAAACGCGCAGTGCGCAGTGTAATGACAATTAATACGTCTGCACATTTCTATGTTTTGTCGAAAACAACTGGGTGAATCATTGCTAAAATTGTGTGGCATTGATATATTTACAAACAGTTGGAAGTAATATCGTTGTGTCGAAACACACCACCTCTATCCCCTGCAGGGTTTAAACTATTACATGGCAGCAGTTGCCATATATGTTTGTAAAACGGCATGCAAAATATTATAATAATGAGTCGCCATGATTTAGATTCCACCGTCAGTGCTGAGATTTGGATATAAGGAAAGTGGGGTGGGGATATGTCCTAAAACGATCAAGTTGTTCGGAATGTGATAAATTGCACAAATACGTTGACTTATTGTATGACGGATTATCATTAGACAGATGAAATGAAAACAAAAGATCTGAACAATCTTCGGTTGGTCTGATATCCTCTCTTCCATTATAATACAGTGTGCCAATGATCGCTGACATATATCTTTAGTTGTGAGTGGTACTACCTAGTTCTCATGGAAGAGCCACAGGAAGTTCGCCACTGAGATAATATGGGGTAGAATTGTATAACTGCTCACGTGCGACCTAATGAGATTATATTACACTGCTATCATACTCCTGTAAGGTGCAATGCTCACCTCACATGTGGGATTATTGATCGCATGTAAGAACGGTTTGCTCTTAAGAGTGAACTTGATTTGCCGGTTCATTAACACAGAGTTGGAAGGAAACGCTTCTCATGGTGGCTGGTTAACACAGGTAAGGGAATATCCCTTTTATTATGTTACGCGATAAGGTTCGTCCAATTTGTTCCCATTTGAAATGAGGAATCAGGATCATTGGACAGTATTTGTTTGATTCCTGTATTACATTCAAAACCCGACGTTTTGGGGAAGTGTATAAATTTGACCATTCCAATCCATAACGAAGAACAAATATCATCCAGGCCTTCGTTATCCATAAAGGTGAGATAAACGTTCAGACTTTCGCCTCCTACCTTCACGCCAATAGTTCCATCATAGATCAGTCTCACCGCGTATATTTCTTGCAAAACACGGATGGATGAGGAGACCATTATGTTTGTATAAGGACTTCACTAATTTGTTTTTGGCCTCATTTTTACAATGGGGACCATTTGACAAACATAGCGCCCCTACGTCTTCCGGTAAGATTCGGACTGGGATAAAGTAAGATGTGTTCCACATATTCAAATCGCTATAGATATTAGATACAATCTTGATCCCTCGGTCATGATGGAACAAATCAACTAATAAGTATTTAGTTTGGGAATTAAAAGGTCAATCCGAAAACAATCGCACGTAGGCGCTTCGGACGTTTAACAAGGTGTTAGTAAATAGTCAGGTTATGGAAGCAGTTGAAAGCATGTTCTTCTGTAGAAAATGATAACCTGGTGTCAGATATATAGACCTTGTGGGTGATGTAGATGAAAGAGAACGACATGATTCAAATGGGAGTAGTAAGAAAATGTTTTCCGTTTAAGCTTGAGGGGCTTAATTGTACTCATCATTGCAATATAGATTAAATTTGAGGAACCTGGCCAGCTTTTTGTCGTTTCTTTAGATTGAGGTAATGTAGCCAATCTTCTGCTACATACGATGTTTTCGGAGAAAAATAACGAGGATATCGGTTTACTACACGTGTTGCACAATATGAATTAAATCCCCTAAATCTAAGTTGTCGCTAATACATTCTATATTTGAGTGGCAGTAGTTTGCGGCACTGTTGAGAGATATTTTATAGAAACTATGAGATCACGATGAATATAATCTGCCAAAACTGACTAGAATATGTGGTTTAGACGTGAGTACCTAAATTAACTGAACTTTGTCCACCGGAACCTTCAGCACTCCGCGTTAGGAGTGCCTAAATAGAATGTGCGTCATCTGTAGGAAGTGATTGCTTTCAATATGCAGGTTAATCTCATATCTTCCTGGTTTCACAATGTTTTTCTTTGGGTATCGATGCATTAAACTGGGTATTGTATACAGAAAGCGCCTGACAGCACTATGCGAGTCGTGGAACTGGTCACGTTTGTTTTCTGGTGGTGGGTACTGTATGTTCGATTGTGTGATGAGAGATAAATGGCCTAGTCCGGTCGTGTAGGAACATGGACATCGTGAAAACTAATAACATTGACCAGTTCTTGTGGTTGAGACGGGTTACGGGATATTGATCCGCGTAGCCGGTCCGTAATTCAGATATATTATGCTGCAACTGAGTCTGTTTTTGATCTCCATCTCGCTTCTATGACAAATGTATGGTTTCGAACAATTGCGTGCAAGCTGATCCCTCCGGTTATGCCGCAATCCGTTCCACTCAGTGCTTAAAGAATTGTCACACATTGATTCTTGTCCATAATATGTAATTCCAACATGAATTCAAGGAATAACTACACATATCAGTGGTTGTTAGACTGGTCTCGCGCATGGTCTAGGTATGTAAGATAAATCAGAACAAACAATATAAGCGCGTTTTGTAGTAATTGCAACGCAGTGTACCACCATGATAATGTCCCAAAAGAGGCACACACATAGCCTATCGAATTATATCATTGCTGACAAGATTTGCAAAGTGGATACTTAGTAATCAGTTCTTATAATTCGAAATGAGTGAAGATCATTCGACCTGAGTGAAGATCATTCTCACTGCATCTATGAGTAAAATCACTGACGTGTCCCTTATAGCAAATGCATGTACTATGTGGAAGACGAATTGTGAATGCCACTAACAACGTAATCGTAGGAGTGCAAATATTATATCAACTATACAGGTAAAATCGTTGATGCTTTGCTTATTGTATCACATGTATGTACTACGCGCTAAGGAACAAACCATGTATACAAAACTTACATGCACTAATCAGATCATTATTGTAGGAAACTTTGTCGTCCGCGATAGCATGATCATATAAAGTTGTACATTTTGTGGATATGATGTATTTTGTTTTGAACATGAGTCTTCTCCAATGTCATTGGTGCTGTAATCTTCTAAACTGTTTGTATCGAATGTGCGAGGCCCCTCTGTCGGTATGGAGATTATTGATCAGCACGGAATTTGGCGGAAATCCCAGTAACAATAGGAAATCACTCTTTTTAACAGATAACTATGTGGGCAGATACATTTTATCGTTTTCGTTAAAACATTTTGTATTCTGTGTGGGCTGGATTTGCAAGGTTGTAGCTTTTCTTCTAAGATATTATGATTGAGTAAAGCAGTTTGCTGCATTCATATAGATTTTCACATTGACGGTTGTGAAACGTATTATCAAGAACATTCCGCAATATGAACTAAAGTGATGAACAATGTTTCCACAGTTTATTTAAAGAAGAGAGAGGTACATTCATATAAGAAATGAACGAATCGTGAATATTTTGACAAGTCTCAGACAAGAGATAATGATTTAATATATCAATGATTTGATAGTGAAGCAATTAAACACATGCAAAATTTAGAAAACAAACCTAACCAACAAAGAAACAAACATCTCCACAATTTTAGTACAAATAATCACAACAGCACGAAAAAAATCACCATCGATTTTAAGTACATTTATGCCTGAAGCTCCTATTCAAATCAGGGATCCGGAGAAGAAAAGAAAAGAAAAATTGCCGCATCGTTCAATGAAAGTGGAAAATATTTAAAAGAAAAATATGTTGACGATTGCGATCATGAACAATGGGATAAAAAGCTCATACATCGTTTCTACTGGTCAAGCGAAATGTAGTGAACAAAGTCCAGATTTCATTAATTTTATGGATAATGGAAAATATGAAAAAAATAGTTCTGTGATCATTCACCTGATTCATAAAAATGTTATGATGAAAATTCTTGCCCCAGCTGGAAGTTGTATTTTCCTCAAAGAAGTGGTCGTATTACATGTCCTAACAGCATCGTTTGTGATGTGGAGCGATTACAAATTCTGAGTGGCGGAAAATGATTCTTTATACGCTGCATCATGGACATTAATTTTATCGATCTCTTTTTGATAACATTTATAATATTTATTGCAGTGACTAAATAAATAACTAACAAATAGGATGAGTATACACAATGCTATAATTGGCCAAATCGTGGTAAGAGTGATAAATGCGCGATTTCCTACTTATAATGCAATCTACAGTGACGTTGTTCAGGATTTATTTACAAGGAGAGATCAAACGCAAAACCGATTTCAAAGCATCTAGGAATGAAAGCTATTGACATTGTGATAGAAATCTTGGTGCTATTGGTAATGTTGCAGGTAAAGGGTTTTGGCAATTGAGGATTTATTAACACGATTAATAGGTAGTCTCCAAGCTGATCAACCTCAAACAGTAAAATTACCAAGCACTGAAGTTATGCCCACAAATGTTAGCAAAGTAATAAATCAAGCACCCCACCCCCTCGAAATTGTTTTAGCAAAAGTTGGCTTTAGAAGCAGAACAAATATATATAAAAGTCTGACAGTGGAAAGTAGTCTTCGTGTTAGGCGGCAGCAATTATAATAAAACGTTTAAACGTGTATCTGATCCATCATTCGACATGGATGCGCCCGTTCTAAGATGATGACTCTATACGCAATTGTCAATATTCGTATGAAGCACGACAACCAAATCTGCGTGGAAGAATGGAACAACAAGTTCAGGATACAAGCAGTTACGTGTTACCACTTGAAGCAGTTATTTAAGTAGCAAAATAACATACATTGTCTCTAATTCAGAATAGGGAGCTAATGTCAGAGTTAATTTTGTTAATAATGGTATAATGGTTTAATTCCGAAGTGCCCTACACATGATCGATAGAAGAGAAATTGAAACAATTCAGGATAATGTTGATAATCCTATACTAATATTTGGTCTAGGAAGATATTCAGATGTCTATACAAGATCAGCTGGTCCGTCAATGATGTTTGCCAAGGTTGATTCTGACCACAGTGATGACATGCCATGTAACATAAGACGACTACATGTCCGTGTTGCTAATGATGATATAGAATACATGATTATTAATCTTAATCCAAATTTCAACTTAGTTATCGAAGCGCGTGAATTAATGTTAAAAGTTTTTCGTGTAAGATTTTCATGTGTAATTCCATTGTCACATATCATTGGATTATGTAGAAATGTAAGTAAGGTTATTTCCAGAGACAAGCATACAACTGTACTTGTAAGAAATTGTAAACATATTAATGCTTTCATCGAAAAGGTGGCGTTGTTGCTGCTTGTAAAGTAATATTTAAACTTTCGGTGTGGATGCAGAAAATGACTTCTTCACTTGCTGAATAAACAAATTACTTACATTTCTGGAGCAAGGAGGCAACTCGATCTTATCTTGGTTAACATTAACCACATATAGTGTTCAAAGTAACTTTAAAGGTTTATTAGCATAAAACATCACATCACGGTGTTTCTGCACCACGGAGCATTTTCATTGCTTTACATACTGCTAATCGATTAATCAATCAAGGACATAATCCAATGGTATTTAATATATTTGGTGTTTCTTATGTTTCTCTTATAATAAACGGACATTAGTAACAATTTGAAGATATATTATTGAATTTTTATCAACATTACTTTGCACGTGTATATCATTGTTTGATGACAAGTTTGGGA
Source organism: Unio pictorum (assembly GCA_030141615.1). Lineage (NCBI taxonomy): Eukaryota > Metazoa > Mollusca > Bivalvia > Unionida > Unionidae > Unio > Unio pictorum. The sequence goes on along the minus strand of JARLTB010000029.1, from coordinate 5,775,124 downwards.
CGTGATCGAATATCGCAATTAGATTGTACAACACTGTATCCTATTTATTACTGCGCACTAGAACACCTATATCTTGTTAGACAATCTGTCATCTTTGAGCTCGCGTACGTCCAGGTGTGTTAGTTACAGTGCAATGGCTGTCCTACTCATTGATACATCGATCCTACTTAAAGGTGTTGGTAGACGAACGAGTCATTGATGCCCAATGATATTATGTCATACAATCACGTTAATGTCACTCTGACTCCTTTATTAAATTATTTTTTATTATCCCCTTAATTGGTTGACCATTGGGTGGGGAAACCATCCAATGGTCACCGTATAATATAACATTTCTGATAATCTAGGGATATTAAATATGATCTACAGAAAAGGAAAACACTCATACAGACATACACACATGCATATCGCACACGAGCTAGGTGACATTGTTATATTACAGTATTTTGTCATTTATGGTAATGTGATATTACAGTATTTTGCTCCTGTTTACCATCAAATCAGATACATATTACATATTCATTATGAAGGTCCACGTTTTAAGAAAATAGTATTCTTTTTATTTACTTTAGCAGTGTATTTTTCAATGTTATTATGCGTTGCAACTAATTGCTTAAAAGCAAAAAATAGAAGGATTTTTCATATTGAAACTGCAAGTATAAATATAATATTATGCCCAAATAAGCAAGAAATTACATAAACTATCCAGTTGTTAACTTTCTAAAAATGTTTTTTTCTTTGACAAATGTGCAATATTCGGGCAAAAAGATCAAAATAACGGTACCAAAACTGTGAAGTAATATTGCAATCATAGCAGAGATGCTCAATACTTTTATTTTCACTCGTACAGAAAATACATTTGTTGTCCTCTAATATGTTACTATTTTCAGTAGATAATTAATAGAAATTATTGTATGGATTAATTCAAAGTTCAAAGAGATCAATTTGGTACCATTAGTACGGGATTTCGGTCGGATATTTATCTCAGACCACTCCTAACTACTTATATTTGTATTAAATATTTGCAACCAAGTTTCATGCTTAGCAGTGTGTTGCCTTTTAGTTTCTTTCAAAAGATCTTTGTAACCAAACTTGAGTGAATTTTGTTTTGGGAAGTTCACGTTTGCAGGATTTGTACGGATGGAACAAATTAGTGGGGACAAAATTTAAAATATTCCTGGGTAGATACTCGTTTGGACCTTGCAATTCCTCTTTCCAATTAGATACTGCCAAACTTACATCTCTCCAAAAACTTTTTTACTGAGCTTACTAAGTTCTGCTAATTTCCTTCTCCCTAAATTCCAAGTCTCCTTTTTATTTCTGAGTACAGTTGTATTGATTAGGTTCTTCCGCGCTCCATTTTCCTTTTCCAGCAATCGTTTTACCAATCTTATCTTAATATAACTAACGAAAGAAACTATGTGTATCATATTTTGTCCTTACTCGTTTTCTGGGGATACTGGTATACCTCGTTTTATTCTCTCTACTTTTCCACCACATACAAATTTAATAAATGTGCGATTTTGTCCTGCTTCAACTTTTGCCGATGGATTTGAAAGTGCTGAAAAAAGATGTTTGAACATGGGCAGAATAAGAAAGAGTTTTGACAACAATTACCTTACCAACTAATGACAGATGTGTTTGACTTTAGCTTGGCAGTGTTTGTTTAGCCTTTGCTAGTTTCTTGAAATAATTAATTTCTACTATTTGTTGTAAATCTGCAGCACAATCTATACCAAGGAGTATAAAGTTAGAGCAGGACCAAATGACGCCCATTTCGTGACATTTTCTTTCATTGGAAAATTTCCTGTTTTCAGTCTAAGTAGCTTTTAGTTTTGTTGTGTTGCATTTAAGTCCAGATTATAGAGAAAACACTGTAATATATTCATAGTTGTTTTAAGAGAAAGTTGAGATCCATCAAGAAGAATAAAAGCGTCATCGGCATACTGACCCAATTTATATTCAGTGATGTCAAATATCAATCCTCGTAATCTACATTTTGCTTTAAAGTTATAATTAAAATCTCAACCCACGGATAAACTAAAAAGTTACAAGGGGGATCTTCTTGACGACATCCTCTTTCTAGTTAAAAAAAAATGATGAATGTCCATTATTTATAACACAACTATTAGAGTCATTACAAAAACGTTAAACCACTTACAAACGGAAAGATCAATGTGAAAAGTTTCTTCCACAAAGATCCAGTTAATGGATTCAAATTCTCTTTCAAAGTCTGTTAACAATACTATTTTTTCATTCTCAATTTGATGAATGCTATCATATAATATCCTGGTATTTTCTCCAATGAATCTGCCCTTCCAATATCCTTTCTGAGTATCACTGATTATTGATGGAATAACCTTTTTAATCCTAGCTGCAATGGCTCCCGAAGCAATTTAATAGTCAATATTTAAAATTGAAAGGGGTCTCCAGTTGTTTAAATATCTTTCCCGTCCTTTAATAGACATGTGATCACTCATTGAGTCTTAAAATCTGAACGTGTTTCTACATTATACTTGTAATATAAATCCTCCAAGAGACTTCCAAAAGAAGTTAAGAACTTTACAGTGACATATCGTTTTAGAGACATATCGACTTCATGAATTATAACCAGACCTTCACATGATTCTTTCTGCTTGATTAAGTTTAATATTGTGATTAAGAATCTATTTAGAGTTTCTTCAGTAGCCTCATCATTAAGCTGAGCAATTCTACTTTTGTACAGTTCCATATAAAACTGTTTTTTTCCTTCTAAAATATATATTTGGTCAGATTTATTTGTCCCATCAATTAAATTAATTTAATCTATTGTCTTATTGACGTAGTTTCTTTTTTTGAAGATTTTAAAATACATTTTGCTTTTTTCCATAAATTCATACCATCTAGCTTAAGATCTTAATATTACATATTCTATGCATGTTTTCCTAGATTCCTCTAATTCTGCTTTTTTTCTCTAAATTTTCCAGAGCTTCCCATTTTATGTAATTCACCAGTCTGTCCTTAATTTATGTTTTTTCATGTTCAATTTGCCTATTTTATTCCAGTTTTTAGTTTGCTTTTCTAATAGAAAAACATATAGTTTGAGATCTTTTTTTCATTTTCAAAATTTCAAAAAACGTTTGATCATTGCATGGTAGAGAAACATGGAGTTTACCGTGTCATTTATACACTTTTTGACCATATCAGTATACTCAATGTTCCTCAACTGTTGGTCATTAAATTTCCAATATCCTTTTCCCCTTTGACACGTTGAAAATTCCACACCCAAAAAAATAGCTAAATGTTCAGTCTTATATCCTGGTAAGATACACAGATCAGCTCTGTTCATGTGAATGTCATCCGATATTAGACAGTAATCTAATCTACTTTTTTTCAAGGGAGATTTCCAGGTATACATCTTTAAGTCTTGATTGGAATTTCGCCAACTGTTAATTAATTCCAATTCGATTTTTGAGGTCTTGAAACGCTGCCTTAGACTTCTGGTGAATGTCATGTAAAATATTGTAATTATTCAAATCTAAATCTTAAACAGTATTCTAATCTCCGCACATTATAATTGATGAGTTCTCAAAAATTAAGACATCCTTTTTTAACTCTCAAACAAGCTAGGTTTATTATTAAAATCATCCGAATTCACGAGCATTATTATGTTGCCATTAATTGTAATATTTAAAATAATAAATCTTCCTTGACAGTAACATTTTTCTCTACAAATTAGGAATTCAAAAAGTATTTCTAAAAAATATTGCAACCCCAGTACTATTACTAAAGCAGTGGCTAAATATACACTCTGACTCCTGGTCAAGTAACATAATTTAAAATGAAATCTTTCACATACATCCGGTGAAAAATAACTTTGAAGATCAAATATATCGTCGTGTTAGAAAACAAATTATCATTTACCAAAGCTTTATAATCAAAAACATGAGTTGAACTTAATCATTCTCCGTGGTCCATTAAAGATGTATTAAACACAGGTGGTATATTTCCATTTCTTGCTGCTATACCTGCATTAATAGCCGTTGCTGTACCAGCTATCGCAAATGCCGTAGCGTTAGGCGCTGCTGGAACCATTGCCAGAATGGCATTATAGCAAGAAGCAAGAGAAAAAAGTCTATGAATACATGGAACTCATTGATACGGAAAAAAGGGCTCAATACTTCCAGGCATATTTTGTTAGACGTAGAACGCCTTGTTCCAATATCTAATTTGGATTTAAATAATGCTGCTTAAAGATTAAATATACTAAATGTCAGAGATGTTTTTATTCATGATTAATAACCTAAGCAGCACAATGAAGTTGAGACCGTCAATTTTTCTATTTTGATTCGCACCGACTTCCTCCGCCTACATAATTTAGGTTATATACAAAATACATTCCGATCTGGTATTCAATATTACCAACACTAAAAATAACCGATACCTCAATATGTGGCCGTGCAACAAATGATCTATCCATCCCAACCAAACCACCTTTTAAAAGTCGTGCAAAAGTATGCAAGTAACAGCCATCGTTTTAAATAGATCCTAAAATTATAATGGTTGATATCTACGGAAGCTCATCATTTTGATATAATCAAGCAACACATAGCGCACGAAATTGTAACGTATTTTATTAGTGATGAAATATCCGAATTATTAATTATTGCAAATGCACATCCTAAATAAGTTGTTGTATTTTAAGACAAGCACGGGTAAGTAAAAACTAGAAATCTTTAATTACAAAAGAGTGGAGTCAGAATTAATGGAATAACCAAATCAGCTTATCATTGTTTAATATTAATGGACACGTTAATCAAGGTGTTGGATAACCAGAATCAAACTATGACGCTGCAACATAAAATACGTCGATCATAGAGATTTCCCGATGATGAACTAGATAATGACAAATTAGTAATGATGTAATAAATCCTAGATCAGATTCCACTGCTTACATAAACATGTTCTTGAGTTTGCGTTGAAACGAAAACATAAACACTAACGAGTTTTTAGGAAGTTCAGCAGTCATTGATATTAAACTCATTGAAATAAAACAAAAATCACCGACAACATAGATTTATACGGTAGCCCCAGGACAAGTATTATGGTCACCGCCTAATACATTGATTTGAATCTTATCTGAGGTTACCGGAATATGAAGGATCTCAATACTAGGTAGTACAGTATTTACAAAATGTACAAAATATCACTGCGTTATCCACTAGCAAACTCTTCTGGATCTGTGGTAGTATTTCTAGATCAAAACGACGAAGTAACTGTTCAAGTAAAACCAAAGGAAAATACACTGTTCGATTTACTATTTAGTTTCTTGAATTAGTCGCTTAACTACTAGCAGCAAGAAGGGTGAACAGACCACGATTTCAAACAAAAATAAAACCTCTACGGAGAGAGAGAGAGAGAGAGAGAGAGAGAGAGAGAGAGAGAGAGAGAGAGAGAGAGAGAGAGAGAGAGAGAGAGAGAGAGAGAGAGAGAGAGAGAGAGAGAAAGAGAGTAAATAGACCGAGTTTTCAAACAAAATAAAGCCTCCATGAAAAGATAGTAAATAGATCAAATTTTCTAACAAAAATAAAACCTCTACGGAGAAAACCTTATTCAGACAAAATAAAAATAAATTGCCAATTTTGGTTTGAACCGAAGTGTCTTTTAGGTAAAAGTCTTAGGACGAAAATTCTTTAGGATGAAATTCGTTTACGGTGGAAATTCTTTAGGATTTCACATACGGGCTAATTTTTAGTCTCTCCTCCTAGGTCAATCAAATTATTGGACTGGTCAGTGAGTTTAAAATTAATTCTCGTTAATGAATCATTATGACATCGCATCTACCCTGATTTGTTGGATCGTCAATTATTAAAAGTCCGGGTGGAGCTGTTGGTGCAAAAGAATATTAAATGTATCCTTGCTGGGTCTAATTTGATCTTTCGAGATTTATTTGGTAACTTTCGTTAATAACATCACATATTAGAGTTATTGCAATCACCGAGGATATATTAACATTTTGAGGAGAAATATGCCTACCACCATTGTCTGAGTCATTATTATGTTTGTGGATAGTTGTTTGTGGTTCTGTTTTTTATTTTCCATGCGGCGAGTATTTGTGGGAAGTACTCATCTATATAATCACTGACCGATTTTTGTAATTGGTCTGCATTATACCCGCGGAGATTAAATTCTGAATTATCCTCTACACGTATTTTATACTTCTCTGCAAAATTTATTCTATCATTTCTATATTAGGCATCTACTACTCCTTGAATAAGTCGTAGATTAATCAATTCCATAGCAGATGCAATTTGATTTAGTATTTTTGTGTATTTGATAATTGAGAATTTCGACTATAAATCAACAATATGTTCTTGAAAACTCATCTTTAATTCATCTAAATATTTTTTATGTTCTTTATTAAAAACACCAAAAGAACTCAAAACATCACATGCTAGAACAAAACCTCCGTCTCCTTGTCGCCATTTCCATAACCAGTTCCCCATAGAAAAACCTATATTAAATTCCTTCGGAATATTATTAGAAAACCCGTGTATAGTAGAATAGTAATCATTATCATATGATTTGTCGTCTGTGACATAATCAGATTTTTTTAGGTTTGGCTAGTTTGATAAGATGGTGCCTGAGGTGGATTTTCAGGTCATCCTAGTACGGTTCTTATAGAACTCTGATATATATCTACATGATATCCGGGTGAGTTTATCTCCATTGCGGATGATAATGTTGGTTCATGAACTGTTATAGCGAGTTTTGATTCATTTCCCGTAATGTATTTTATTCTACGCTGTTATTTATTATTGACCTGTTCGATTTGTTAAGACCCAGATGTTAAGGAAACTATATTCCAATCTGGAATCCCGTCTTGTTTATTTTTACTCGCAAACACCAATTAAGTATTCGGTTTCTGACCACCAAATGATTTTGATCGAATATTTTGCCAATTGTGTTATACTCGTAATTTTGCCAGTGCTATCTCCTTAACCGGAATCGCAGTGGGAAAATTCACACCGAATTCAGGGTTGGTTGCGGTTATTGAGATCATTTTTGTCTTTTGCGGCGATGTGTTCGTGGCTATTATTTGAAGTAATTCCGTTGTTGATGTTGATGTGATCGACATTCTTATTATTGTGCTGTTTTTCTAATTTTGATGTTGCGCTGTGGTAGCTGTTCATCATCGCGGAGAATTCGTTATCTGATATTGTTGTGTCATCGAGATTAGATGATATCAGCGACGACAATTGGGAATACGAGGCTGATGCAATATGTAACTTAGTTATATAATCGTGTAGTTTATTCTGACTGCATGTGGATATTTTTCTTTGGTGATAATGCTAAGAATCCCTGTAGTTGTTGTCGCCGATGACACACAAATTATGACAACTAAAGGTTCCAGTGCTGTTATCGCTGATAACAATATACCCGTTCCAGCATTTACACTTGAAACCGAATACACAATAATGTCAACTCTGGGAATTCGCCTGTTGTATTTTGTTTTAACTTCGCGGTATACCCGTCAATAAAAATGTTTAGTTTAGTTTGAAACTCACGGACTTGATCATATCAATATTGTTGTATATTCACTATACTATTTACTTAAATCAATTACAAATTCTACTTAGTATGGCATTGACGCTGATGCTAAAGTACAGTCAGTGTGGGTTATTTTTAATGTTTCCCTTATCTATTATTGCATTTGCAGTATTAATTCTCGTAGATGTATCCGATGACACATTAATCTGCTCTCCTGAAAGCACGGTCAATCTATAGATACCTCTACTTCAGCGTTAATATTAATAATATTAATTTGAGTTGTCCAGTCGAAAAATCCTTGATATGTCGAGTACACCATATTAATATTTTGTTTAGGTGGTATTTTAATTTATCAAGCCAGGTGACGATAGCAGAAAAATCACTAACGATATCGTCCTGTGTTTGTTTTATCGAATAAATATCTGTTTTAATATCAGAAAGTTTCATTGGGACAGTCCTTGGAGTACCAAAGAAATTATCCATGGTTTTATCCGATTTTCTAGAATTACTACGGATGTTTTGCAAACGTACCTACATGAACATCATATTCATCTCGCAACGTTGTGAGTTTATCATCTGTGGTTTTATGCTCAGTTTATTGTCTAACACGTCTACATATTTTTTCTCACAGCATCAGTATCCAGTGTTGGATCGTCAAGAGTGGTTATTTTATTCGAGTTTATGTCGAGGGGATCATTCATTCAGTCAACGGAATTTTTTACTCGAGTGCTGATCCTATCTATCACAGTTGTAATTTACCGGCGGAATTAAACATCACAAAGGAATTTTCAGTTACTCCATTTATTTTAACTAGAATATCATTCACGGAATCATTACTTGTTTTCGATTTCCCATGTTCGTCTTGAAATACGACTATTTCTTTTGGATCCACATATGCGACGTTTAACATCTCGGATATTTCATCTTCGATTATTCTTTTAACATGTTTGGTTGCAGATATTTCCCCGATGTGTTTTTTTTCAGACTTGAGAGAGATCTTCACGAAATATCAATCATTGTGCGATGAATCATTATATTTTAAAATCTCTCTAAAAAGCGATTACTCGTATATTCGTGTACGGTTTTATGGGGTGATTTAGTTGATGATGATATAGCGCTAAGTACATTTAATACTTGCTGGCCGCATAGTGGTGGGTCGGTCATTTTCTGTGCTGGTAGCGTGGAGTACCAGCGAGGAAGTTTTAACTGTTGTATATAACGCATAAATTCTTTAGATGGCCCTAACCCATATGAATCAAAATAAACAATTACACGCGGATCAATCGAGTATGCAACCCAGTGAGTTCCAGGTATGATGCTGTTATCGAGATTAATGATACCGGTTTCAGTGCTGTTTGGTTGTTGTGGCAATTGATCTCGCATAAAAACACCTCTAAAGAATTTTTTATCTCTAATTTTTATCAGCATCGAGTAAATCAAAATTTGACAGCGGAGTTAGTAAACTGTCCCTGGTAGTCTCAGGTCGTTTCCGCTGTACCATGAATACGGAGTTCCTGGTATTCTTAGACCCTTTCGTCTCTTTTTTATATCCCTGTCTGGTTGCTTTCTTTAATGCCATCCCAGCGGCGGTACCAACAGCCCCGAGAGCCGCAGCTTTCGCAACCGCGGAGGCGGCGGATGCAATTAGCGTTGGTAACGCAGCGAGAAATGGAAATATACCACTTGATTGAATCATGTCTTTGATCGCGGACGCAGAGAGAGTGACATGAATACCTTTTTTTAATCTTTGTTAGCATCAATGAAATGCTTAATCTGAGGAACTGTCAGTGATAGTTTATTCTGACCACCAGACATCTGATTGTGTTTTAATGATATTGTAGTTCCACATTTTTTAGCTGAATCCGATTGCAAGTTTGTAATCTGACCAGGAGTCAGAGGAACACTAACATATATGACATTTTATTTAATAAAAAATTGATCTAATTGTCTACGTATTTTTGGACCACTACATTTTCCTACTGGCGCATCAACTATCCTTATTTGTCAACCAACACCTTCAAGTAGCATTGACACGTCACTGAGTATGACAGCAATTGCTTTGCAAATATTAGCAGGAGGAGCGGTTACACGAGCTCGGAAATGTATGTCAAAAACGGACTGTCTAGTTAAATCAAGATGTTCCAACGAAACGTAATAAATCGGATATCGATTTCTAAAATCTAATTGTGATATTTACAGACACGTTCCATAAATGTCATCAAACGATGATACGCGCGTGCTATTTGGTTTTGTCCGTAATCAAATAAAATATCCTCATGCATTATCTGCAACATTTGTTACATGTTCTCCTTCTACTTTGATAAATGCTTCAGCGGGTAGAAAGTATTTGCTTGTATATTGAACCTCAAGTTCGATTCTCGATCGACTATTTGGTTGTATTGCGTTATAGGAATAAAACTGATAATCGCGTACATAATTATTTTTGAGGGCTTGGGGCATTCATATCCATGGCCGGATCGGGTGAAGATTTTAACATTTTATTATATGTTTCCGATCTAAATCGCGATTTCAAACCACTTCCAGATATCATATTTGCAGTAATATTCCCTTGAGCATCAAATCCTTCATTTATTCGAGCTGCTATTTTTTGACCCACCGCGTTGTATATTATTTTGCTAACACTCTTAGGCATAATCTCAGTAGATGGTAGTTTTCCCAGTGATGATGTTTTTGGTCATCGAATCAGTGTTATTAGTTTTCCGTTTGGTAGCGGAAAATGCTTTACCGGCAATATCACCAACAGCGCTAATATCCTTATCACGAATAACATCAATAGCTTTCATCGATAAATATTTTGAGATTGGTGCTACTTTTGGAGCCATCCTTGCAAATAACCCTTGAACAATATTACCGAGACCATCTCCATAATACACCTTATAAAATTTTAATCGTTAATTTACTACGTAACTTATAGTTGGCTTATAGTGGTTGTAGTGTATGATCAATTCATTTAAATGCTATTTATCTAATCGCATGAATAATTGTCACGGACAATTAGTCACTATGATAATTAATCACTATGATAATCATCAACCAGGTCATTGATAAATTCTCGATATACACCAACATCCATGATACCACCTAGAAATAGTCGTCGGCAGATATCAGCGACTTCATTAATTATTTCCGGTGAGTTATTTCCAGCTCGTTTACCCCCGTGCGAATTTCTAATCGTGCTATGTCGGAGAGAATATTACTAGGACAAGGAACATAACGAGTACCATGGGTTCCAGATGGAGTTACACGCTGATAAATTCCAGCTGCGAATTTTTCACCAGTTGCACCTTGTGAAGAAAATTTTTCTATGTCTAAAAGTTTTGATTTTTCTGGTAATCGGAAAAAATCCAGGATCTGATTGCTCCGATGTAGACGATTCAACTTTTTCTATTTCAGTCATAAGCTCAGCATATATTTTATCTGTATTTGATACTTTAGCTACACCGATCATTGCACGATATAATCCAATTTTGCCATACTTTTTTTATTCATAGCAACATAATCAGGCTGTAAAAATTCCTTTTACGAGAGAAACTTCTAACGAAAAATTCAGCCATCTATCTTATAGAATCTTATGTAATTTTTTATTTCATCAAATTTACCCAAAAGAAATTTCTTATTGAATAAAACTCTTTCACTAACATTTTCCTCCTGAGGTTAAATAATATCCACCTCGGGTTCAGTTTGAGGTTCAGGCTTAGGGTGTGCGGCTATTATAAAAGCTGGAAGAGATTTTAGATATGTCTTTGTTTGCTTGGATCTTTTTGCTATTTTTTCAAGTACTGGTATCATAGCTTTCTCAGTAGCTAACCCAGCTTTCTCCAGTTTAGATTTCTCAGTAGCTGTAGTTACCACTTCAAGTAAATGTTCAGCACCTATTGCAAAATCAACTTGAGATTCGTGTCGAGCTTGTAATTTATTTCTTACAGAATCTCTCACAGAGATAAATCTCTTTATTGCCTCTAATCGCTCTCGAGCTAGTCTAGTTGGTAATGATTCTTCTACCATTATTGTTATATCCTATGATTTATTTGTAGCAGCTAACAAACCCATGACAACAAAGGCAATTTCCGTTTTTTCGATTTGTCAACAAATAAGGATTTTCACAGTGATGTTATCACTGAAAAGATCTTCACAGAGATTTAAATTCCGTGTTAAGCGGTGCAAAAAATAATAATCTAGCTGCATTATCATTACCTGGGAGGCATTCAAACTTACTAGTAGCGTGTTATTGTGTTTTGTTTTCAAACATCCTGGTAGCGTGTTACTATATTTCGTTTTTAACTTCATGGCAGTGTGTTGTTGTGTTTAATGAGCCCTTTTAATTTTTTATTCTGGAATTTATAGGTTTTTAACTTCATATTACCTACCGAGGTCAGATCTAACTTTTTTGACTGGAGTAAATAGCGGAATGAATTTATTTACATCGCTGTTATATGCCAATGATTCGTTAAGGGCTTGTTGTATTTATTAATAAATCCGTATTGGGACTGGAGTACATACCTGTTATTTTGCGCTATATCTTCGAGATCTTGAAAATCATTTAAAATCTGATTACAATCCAATTGATATGATCATTGTATTTCTTGATTTTTTAAATCTGTTATTGTGTTTATTATGTCATTTATATTTAGTAATTCATTATATGATATATTTTTATATCATATTTATATTTCTTTAATATATAAAATATATCATATTTATATCCAAAAAAATGGGGGTCAATTTTGACCCGTTTTCTTTTTCAAGCGTATATTTACGTGATATATTTATATATAATATATACATATATTATTTACAATACGGCACAAACTCTAACGCTTAAAGGTGCCACATACATCTTATCACGGCAGAGATATACATATATATATGAAAGACCCCATGTGAACTCCTAAAATGCCTTCACATGTTAGAAGTCCAGAGGTGACATATATAAGACTACACAACCCCATTTTGGCCCCAAAGGTGCGTACGCATCTGAGTGTACCCAGGGGCAGCACGAAACACAAAGCCTCTAACCCGCCAAATAACGTTCTAGAACCTCAGAAAGCATACTTAGTGAAAGACGACAAAACATATATATCTTAATTAAGGTATATATGACAGCACATTGTCCGTATGAACCCTTGAAATGCCATTCACAATCCAACAGGCTCATCGAGAATACATATAACATATACAACTATTTACACAATATACAGTTATGCACGGTATATAGAACTATTTACAGCTATTTACACTATATACAAATATATACAAGTATTTACAAATATATAGGAAGGCATATACAAATGATTATATAGGACGGTACATAGAAATGATTATATAGGACGGTATATACAAATGATTATATAGGACAATACAACACATATACGGGGGCCCTCCTCTACATTCATCTGAAACACTCTTCGTCATAAACATCGTCCGGTGAGAATGCAAAAACACACATCCACACCGTGCGAGTGTGAAGGAGAGGTTTTCAGTTTAACTTTGATCATGAAGGCTTGGAACCCCAATAATAAAACCGGCTATATACTATATAAGCTGACTAATACACGAAAATCAACAACAAGGGTGTGTGATTTTTACTTTCGTTTCTACTTAATTCTGAATATTGAAAAAATCAAGATACCTGACAGAAGTATTTAGAAAAGAATACTGTAGTTGCAAATACTTATTTGTTTGACTCGTTTTTTGACAGAATAAAAAGATAATTGATCAGAGAACAAATTAAAAGATAATATGTGATTATTCTCATGAAAGCATAGAGGTTATTTTAGTAACAACAACAAAAGAGTTATCTCTGTTACAGGATTAGACACACATTACTACATGAGTTACTTCCCTTTGGTGTTATACACACATTGCTACATGAATTATAACCCGTGTAACAAAAATGGAATTTAGATGTATGCAAAGTGAAATTTTTGCCCAAATCGCTTTGAAAGTGCTGATTTATATATATTTTCTGCAACATATCGAACCGAGGGCATACACATCTCAAAATATTTGCTGGCGCTATTCATTGATTGAAATGTTTTTTTCTTCGTCAGTTTCTATATTGAGAGATTTAACCGCTTTTTTATAATGGATTTACAAGTACCAGTTCTCCCCAATGCAGCATTTTAACTCTGAGTGATAGCTCGCAAATTAATTATTCCTAGAATTTGAATCAATATGATCAATTACAAAGCCATCTTTGATCAATCAAACATAAAATGATGGCAGAGATGATTTTTAACACCAGCAGTAATTATCAAATACCCAATATTATTGACAAACCTGACTGTATTTTTCAGCCTGCGGTATTTTGACTACACCATCACGAGGCGCTTCATAGCTGATGAACACGGGATGTGGTTGAATAAAATATTGGTTCATTTATATAAACATATTGTTGTCTAATTAATTATTTAGTTTAAATATTAATTGTTGAGAATCTAGTAAATCTTGAGGTGTTCTTATCATTTTGTCAGAGACAGGCACGATGACAGAATCAGAGTCTTTGATTTCTTTATCATAATACCGCTTAAGCTCCCTGTATCGTTTACCACCACATTTCAGACACATATGTGACTTACCTCATACCCCAACACCACATCGTATGCACGGTTTTGTACCTAAGCTTCCTCGTCGCACACTCTGTGAATGATATCCACAGAATTCGTTTCTGCACAATTTGTTACAAACGGTTACTGATTCTATCATAAGCCATTTACTGTGATTCATTATATATAAATTCTTTATTTAAATACTTGTTTTAATTATAATATGATTGAGGTTGATAGATTATCCAAAATAAATCCCTGGAAACATGTTAAATTCAATATCGATAGGGTATCCGTAGATACACCAAATAAGGGTCTAGCAAGTGAGAGAAGTATGGTAGGTAAAATCCATGAAGTGTTTAACAAATTTAAGCGCGAAGGAGCATTTCATTGTTGGTTAACATTTCGAATTGATGGTAGTGTTTATGATACCATGAACGATCAAATAGCAGCAGGAATAATATCGCATCTTGACCACAGAAAGTATTTTTCTATAGAGTGAACTTCATATCCGTTCAGAAACAGGAAATTGGATTATGCTCGACAAACTTGATCCTGTATTGAAAAATAGAATGACTGTCACCATGATTGAAGATTCCAAACCAGGAATGTTGACTGGAATTTACAAACCGTATTGAGAGAGTTTATCGTGTGACAGCCATTGTTAATAGGATCTATCCGATAACTGACAAACCGAGTGTTGAGAAGTTAAAACCTATGTTTTTGTCGCAGCTGACTTTGTTATCGCTGACTTTGTCATGGAGGATAAATTGTGTAGCCGAACGAGTAATAGAGCATTTTACAAATGCGTTGCTTGGAAACAAATTGACAGATTTAAGAGACAAAAAAAATAAATGAATGGGCACTAGCAGTCAGGGATAATGGGGACACAATTCAAAATGTAGCTGAGCTAGAAAATATATTAAAATTTCCAATAACCGTAGCGATGATAACAGGAGAAGTATTATACGAATCGAAATATAAATCAAGGGTGTCTCCAATCAAGCTTGTTGATCATACTACACACGCGTGGTCTAACGCTGTAACAATATTTCCATGGGTTAGAACCATAAAATATGTACCCATGGAGTTCTCTAGGGAGAACTCGGGGGGGGGGGGAGATTTTTTTGATTTTATTCACGTGGAAAGTAAAAACTTTCCTTTGTCAGTGTGGTTATTTCAGAGGTTTGAAGACGAAGAGTTTAAATTCGATCAATTTCTAAGACATAACGGCAATAATATACCGTACTGAATCTCTTCACGACGAGATGAGAAAACTTGCTCGTGGTTTTTCAACGGATAACGAAGAGGAATTACTAAGAATCTGTTTTACAGTCCCGTCAGTTGCAGCTCATTTTGCGAGAAAGAAAAATCTGTGGAACCAATAAGAGCTGAATTTCTCTCGGGTGTCCAAGCCAGTTGTGTAAGCTATGGTTATGGTGGATAATGGAATACTAAATATGATCCCGAAAGTGTTTTTTCGGTTGATATGGTTGCGTGTTATCCAGGGAGTTTTCCCGGGTATGGAGAGCGCGCTGGTTATTTTAAACAATTTGGGCATCACACCCATTCGATGACACGAGATGCGATTAATGGGCCGCTACCTGATTTTGATCTAACCTGATTCGCTCGTGTAGCATCATTCGAGATCGCTAAGGGATGTCATCCAATTTGTTTTGTTTGGTTTGGTAGACACATATCTGAAAATCACTGGGTACCAATAGTGTTATTACGCTATAAGATCGATTGTAAAGTATTGATATCACTGACTGTCTCCGAGGCAATTATATCATATCACGCGCAAAATGAAATTTGATTACCACAACCAGATAATGTAGATAGTATAATTAACGATTATAGAGAAATATTTTCTTCCCTCGACGAAGAAAATATTGTTAAGGCATCCAAGGAGATTTTTGAAGTAAGAAATAAACACGCAAAGTATCTTGGTAGAAGAATAATTGGTAAATTCACCCAGGGTGGAGGATATGATCACATGCGACATTATCACGATTAATTCTGGATGATGCTGAATATGATTTTATAAAGGCTATATTTTCGCGGATGCAACATCTAGAGGTATATATGTCAATCGTAAAAATGCTTCATTGTCCGATGAAAGAAAATTCGGTACAATTGTTACTTACGTAGAAGGAGATTGTTCCCAATACACACATCTAAGGGCGTCTATGCTGGCTGATGCCTCTATCAATTTGCTATCGATGACAAAGAGATTTCCTGAACTTGCGGTTATCGTCGCCACTGATTCATTTTATGTAGATATTAAATATAAAGAAACAGTAGCAGAATTTACAAATTCCGACGAGTGTTTGGGATCATGGAGAATAAATAATGAAATATTGCGCGATTATTCTAAATCTGCAGATGTTACGATTGAAACCAATTACATAAAAAATAATCATATATCAGAACTATCAAAGCCCCTTCGTTATCCGATCCATTATGTAGATATAAAACCAGTTTCATAAACGGATGTGGTGGGTCATAGAAGACGACTCGTGTGATCGAATTATTTCGAGGAAAATCAAACATGATTGTGTTAACACCAACACACAGACTTGCACCAGAGATGAGAGAGAGGGGAGGGGGTTAATGCTTGCATTTATCACAGTTTCTTTCGATGGAAAGGTGACGCATGGACTCCTGATCGAATGGGTGAGAAATATATTCTTGAAATAATTGTTTGGGATGCAATATGCACAGTGTTGTTACAGATATTCAAAATGTTTCTCGAGTGGTTGTTTCCGAAAAATACAGGTGTGATAATGTATGACGATCATGGTCAATCACCACCATTTGTCGGTTTTTCTCCGCATGATTGGCTGAAGAATTTTGTAAATTATTATGAAGAAATTAATACTGATCATTGATTTCTTGATAAAGAATTAAGTGAGTTCAAGAAATTTATTAGATTACAACCAGATAAAATCCAGTGTGAAATAGCGCGTGAAATAATTTCAGAAACCGCATTAAATGATTTTTGGGAAGCGTGGAGACCAAACGATTTGATACCGGCAAGTCGAAAGATAGTCAGAGACACACTTCAGATGAAGTTATTTGAAACGCACAACGAAAAGTTTGCAACACTTCCAGTGCCATTGTGTTATATGCCTACGGATACACGAAGACAGAATATCGTAGTTGATATTCCAGGACAGATTGAGAAGGAAATTCTCTTGTTAAATGATATTGTGTCGGTCGATATCAGTGTTGTCGAAGATGCATTACGCGCTGATACATCTCCATGGACGCTAGGATACGCAATGACGATACATTCTTGGCAGGGATTGACTATATCCGTTACGACTGTTTGTATCATAGATGATCGCATCGAGTGGTCGAATTTAATTTATCTCGCAGAGTCCAGAGTACGAAGAATAAATCAACTTCGAAGAGTTGTTTTAGATGCTAATGACACCACAATCAGTGAGATTGTCAGCGATGATATAATAATAAGAAAAATACTCGCTGGATATAAACAAGAGGATACCGAAATACACGAGAATTTGCAATTGTTGCTGAATATCTAATTACGCTGAAACAACAACAGAATAATCACTGTGCGAGCTGTAATTGAATAACGCGTTGGCAGTATTGGGATAAAGATCCTCGCCAATTTACCGCAGACAGAAAAATAGCAGTCTTGGAAATACCAGAGATAATGTGATGTTGACCTGTCTTGAGTGTAACAGACGCAGAGGTCCTAGTTAAGTCCACGCGATGGTAATTGAGTATCATAGGGTATCAGTTGTAATTGTTCACGTGTCAATCCGCGCTGAGGAACAGTGAATCTAATCTATAGATTGCGGTACTACCCGTGAATCTTGTTATGTTAGATATTTTATGTGTTGTGACATTCCAAATAGGATCAGTATCTCTTTTTTTACCGCCTTCACGTTCACCCGGCTGTTATAAGCATCTCACAGTGACAATGCCGAGTATTCTTTGTTTTGCAAAACATTTTGTGGTTTTTGTACGGGTATATACTTTTTTGATCGCAATAACAGGTTTCATATGAATTGTTCGATTAATTTCATTATTCAACGCAGCTATCACACCTGGTAATGTTTTGATCCATTTAAGAGATCGTTTATCCTAAATAAATTCCTTCGCGTATTGGTATCCAAATAACAGCTCAGCATGTGTCCGAATAAATCGTTCAACGATTGCCTGATCGCGGTGTATTGCAGTATGTCCTCGTCGTAGCGTGGAATTATGATGCTTCATAGTTCATAACACTGCACCTTGAAATTCTTTGCCAGGATCAACTTGGAGGAGATTTGGCCGATGCAGAAGTCCTCGTCGATAAATTCTTTCAAACGCAGAAGCTACTTCAGTTGATAACTTCGTCGCTAATGGTTTAGCTTCTTTGTATCTAATCGCAACATCAGCTACGGTTAGCGCATACCTGTATGTGTGTTTATTAACGGTATCATAATATATCAGTCTGATGAACTTCATTAGGGGCGCTGAGATCAAATCGTGCGAAGTTAATTTGTTTAGGTGGTGGTAGATAAATCTGCCATATTACCTGTTTGGATAACCAATACGCCGCGATCGCGATGCTATTTTTCACTTTTGCGGCGTTAGCGAGTTGATCGATTGCTGATTTACCCCTCCAGTATCCTCTTGGGGAATAACAAATAGATTCCATATTGTTATTAATTACCAGCACCCAGAATTAATTTAATTTTCATCGCTGATTTTATCAACCTAAAAGCAAATTTTTCTTTGAAGGATTTATCAGTGATAGAATTTAACGTATGAATCATTTTCACATCTGCTATATGTCTATGTTGCAGACTGCTTTTTTATAAGCTACATCATGAACAGGACATGCCTTATTAATAGCATTTATCGGATATTCGCCGGATCGGTGGTGGTCTTGGCCATCAAGTCTGATGTTGAATCTGGTTCCAGGGCCACAATAACTATACCCTGGATGGTGTTTTTCTCCTGGATATTTTGCCCTTGTAATCCGGGGTAGTTTTGTCAATTTTGCTGCAATATCACCTCCTCGTTTTGTTTAAAATCATTACCCGATTTCATAGTAACAAATCTAAATTTTGCTGTATCACATTGTACACACTTAACAGCAAGTACTGATCTGTTATTGCTTGTTGTAATTGTTGTCAAGTCGTTTGAGCTAGTACGCGTCATACATTTCACACAATTATACATCCATAATTTATTTATAATAACATGAATGTAATTGATTTTTTTTCCTGCGACAAAAACACGAGAACCCGTTAAGCATCATGGAGCGCTACCAAATTATATTCAACGTATTAACAATTTAGTCGTATATGATGATGTGATGTTAGAAAAACAAGCAAACCCTGCCAGGATATTTTCCAGAGGTAGACATAAACATTCAGATGTGATATGTTACTTAGAGGTATACACAAATACCAAACGTGATCAGGGATAACTGTAATAATCTTGCTGTATTTAATGGAGTTGACACTGATATGCTACGAAATATTCACCAGACCTGGTGCTGTGGAGATATGGATTATAATCTCTTTAGAAATTTCTTTAGTCATGCTAAGTCGGTCCCACATGGATTTATAACGATAAATTTGCAAGACCTTAGATCAAGATATCGTATCAGACTTGATAAAATATTTGGTTAAGTCCATAACAGTTTCGGTCTCCGTAGAGGCTTTATTTTTGTTTGAAAACTCGGTCTATTTACACTCTCTCCTTTGAGATTTTATTTTTGTTTGAAGTCTCGGTCTGTTCACCCTTGTTGCTGCTCTACCACATACATATATATTAAGCTGCCTAATAGACGTGCAACAATTCAGGTACAATTGAGTTCGTGAACGGCAAACAAACTAAACAGTATTGTTGATTAATATACAGCAAAAGTAAATATATATTGCAGACGTGTAATTGTATCTGATAAAATTTTGTACTCCGCGTCTGCTGGTTTTCTTAATAGTATTGCGAACATATATCTAAAGGCAGCAAATATACAATACATGATTATACAATAAAGTTGCATTGAGCGACTCCAAAATTAATTTCGTTGCTCTGGTCTCGTGCATGTGTCCGTCGAGGGCATTCTGCACCATGGATATAAGTTTTCTCCGGCATCCATACGGGGCCATTGCCTTCCACGAGCAATATATCAAATGCTTTGTCACCTCAACGTAGATATAGAAACGGTCGGTATGTTGCTTTTGTTGTTTCATTTGTGATTGCCTTGTATCAAACACCATGTCGATGGTCACACGTTATTTTCGGAGTCCACATTGGCGTTCTGACGAAAATCCCTGGTAAATGTGCGAAATGAAGCGGTTTAGTAGTATTTCGGTGAGTATCTTTACTGCTATTGAGAGTACTGACATACCCTGTGGTTGTTACTGGCCTGGTGGATCCCTTTGAACTTATATAGGTGGATTATGGAAGCGTCCTTGAAGTTCTGGGGCATTGTCTCTTGCTACCACATCAATACAAATAGTTTATAGTTTATGGAGCCTTTCTATCAAGGGTGTATCCCTTCCTTGTAGACGTCATCTGGGATGAAGTCTGAACCAGGAGCTTTGTTACTCCAGAGCAGACGTATCGATTTATATGTCTCGAAGATGGTTCCAGGGCCATCCATTGTTTCTTTGATCAGTAATTGGGGAGACGACTGATAGATTTATCGTTGACGGATGAAGTATCAAAGTGTTTAGCCCATCATTGATGACTCTTCTCTTTCTCAGTATATACTGTGTTACGGTCTCAGCTAAGAAATGGGATGACGCAGAGAATATAGGTCCATAAACGTCTTTCCAGGTATTGTAGAAGCGCTTCTTGTAATGGTGTTCTGCGTAGCACTCGATGGCATCACTTTTTTTACTCAGCCATGGGTCTCGCATCATTGTGCTGTACAGTTCTGAATATATTGTTCTACTTATCTTTCCTAGCGGTGGACTGTTTTTTTGTTGAGGTGAGTTTGCAGGAGGCGGTGTTTCTCCTCCTGAAACTGCTTGATCGCGTCCCAATTATCATCAAACTCTGCTTAAGGATTTCTGGATGAGGGTTCTAGGATTTTTGAAGTTGTGCTGTAGACAAGCTCTCTGAATGCTTGCGGTCGTTCGCCACGTTCTGATTGTTGAGAGGAGTGGATTTCAAACGTTGCTCTAGGGCATCTACGTGAGACTGTTTGGTAATGGTGCATTTTAGTTTGGTGGTGTTTATTCGATCAAAAACCTTCTTTTGTTGTGGGTGTTTTTTGTAGTGAATGCGGATGTTGAGCTTGATGTTATGGCGGTTGTTTGTACATCAGTAAGGACTTCGTCACACTCACATCCGGCCTGTCCCTCTACTTGACAATGACGTAGTCGATGAGGTGCAAGTTATTTGAGCTAGGGTGCCTCCATCATGTTTGGCAACGGATAGAGATGTGAAAGACTGTCTTGGAAATCAGCAGTTCATGCTCCGTTCAAAACTGGATTAACGTAGAGTCACAGTCTTATTTAAAAAACTTTGGAAATAAAAAATACGACCAAAGTTGCGATAAACGGACATTTACCGGATTCTGAATTTTTGCGATTACTTTATATAGAGTCATTTGAATCGGGTAGACACTTTTCAGCAAAGTGGGTACCAATTGTATTGTTACAAAATATGATCAGGTAATAATACTATTTCATGATATTAGTGAAACAATTGAATCACATTCTCCGTATATATATATGTTTGGCTACTACATCAAAATACATTTTCCGATGATATAAACTATGTTGAAAATAAAACCGCAAAGTATCTTGGCAGAAAGATAAATGTACATCTTCCAAAGGAGGACGATATGATCATACACGACACTATACAAAATTAATTACGGACGATGATGACCTTGATTTCATAATTGCTGATGCACGTAGAGAACTATATTTTTAAGTCACAAACATACGCTTTTTTATCTAACGAAACTAACATCGGTACAATAGTTCGTTACAATAATGGGGAGTCACTGCAGTTTATTCATTTAAGAATCTCACTGCTTGCTTGTTTCGATAAATTTATTATCAATGATAAATTCAGAGTTCCTAAAACTGCGATTAGAGTCGCTAGGAATTCACTTTAAATCGATAGAAAATACGCAGAATTTCTGAATCGATTTCATTTGACCACTGCTTATGTGAATGGAATATCAAACAAGAAATGTTACATAATTATTCTAAATCTTACGACTCGGAAATCACAGACATACACTGCAGAAAATATGTGACCTTACAATTGCAATCTGCTCTGTAAGTCTATAATCCTTTGACTAGACATAGACATTATCTTAGTGGATTTTTATTCGTTCTAGTAAATCAACGCGTGGGATCGAATTATTTTAAGTTTTAAGACTTTACATCATGCACATATGATACATTATTTCGATGAAAACGAGATCAGTGGACTTATCAACGAATAGGAGAAAAGCACATTCCAAGATCATCATTTTGGAAGAAATATACACAGTATTTAAAGATGTACTAAAACATGTCTTATTCGGTTGTTGACACAAATACGAAATGAATCAACCTACAACCGAATAAAGTTCAATGTGCGATAATTCGTGATATAAGTTCAGATGTAATAATTTTTGATTTTTCGGAGACAGAAGATTTGATAGTTAAGTAGAAACATAGTTTTTGATACACTTCAAAAATAATTATTTGTCTTACATAAGAAAACAAATTTTAAATCAATTATACTAGTATGTTAACGCCAAGAAGATACTCGACGACAATATTTTGCAGTTGATATACCAGGACCCTTGCCAGAATCAAAGTGGAAACAAAATTGGGTGTTAGATGATATTGTCTTAGTTCTTGTCAATAATATTGAGGGCATATTAGCTATGAACTAAACTCCATGGACGCTAGGATATGGAATCACAAGTTATTTCATCTTAAGGATTAACCATATCTGATAAAACTTGTTTGGATCGTCAATGATAGAATTGAGTGATCACCTCTAGTTTCTTTTGCAATACCTCGAGTCAGAAGAAAACTCTCAGTTGCAGATGAATATTTTAAAATGTACAGACGCGGATGCCTTCAATAACGATGATGTTATTGATGATATAGTAAGAAACAAATGCTTTGTTCTAAACAATGTGTCAAAATAACACGACTGTTATCTTGTCTTTGAATTTAACATTAAACAAACGACAGAATAATCATTGTGCAAGTTGTAACACAATCATGTTGTGGCAATATTCAAATAATGATCCAAGACAATTTACTTTCAATATAATTGGTCAAACGAGCAAAAATGTGATGCCGACCTGTCTTCGTTAGTATCGAGGTCGATCCGCTAGTTAAGTGAAAACACTTGTAATCGTGTATCTTCAGGAATTACTTGTAATTGGGCACGTTGAAGTCCAAGTTGAGTAGCATTTGAATCCATAACATAGATTGAAGGTCTACCCGCAGATCTTGCCACACCGACATTTTATACAAATAGGATATGTCGCTCTTTTCGTACCACTTTCAAGTTCACTGGGTTTACATAATTATCTTACGGTAACTGCCGAGTACTGGTTGTTTGGAAAATGTTTTCGTTCTATTGGTACATCGTTTTTGTAATTGCATTACTCCGTTTCATAGAAATATCACGAGTAACCTCATTTTTTAATACAGCTATCACACTTGGTGGTCTTGAAACCAATTAACGAGATCTCATATATTTTAAAACTATTTCCTTGACATATTGATATCCAAACAACCACTCAGCAGGTATTCAAATAAATCGTTTAACGATTGCCAGAGCACGATGAATTGCAGAATGTCTTCGTCTGCGTTTGATCTAACGTTTTTCCATCAAAAATGATATGCACCAAGAAATTCCTTGCCAGGTTCAATCTGTAGTAGTAGTAATAAAAATATTAATAATAAAAATAATTATAATTAATAATAATAATAATAATGATAATAATAATATTGACTTTGTATAGCGCATAATCGTTAGCAGCTCTATGCGCTTTACAACATCTATAATAGTATGACTATATAAAAACAAAACAAAAACCATGAAATTGTAAAACACAAAATGTTAAAAATACTTTTGGTACGAAACATACTAAACAAAGTATTTGTAGCCATTGCAAGGACCTCGTTGATAAATCTTTCCAAAGCTAAAAAAACTTTAGCAACCATTTTAGTTAAAATCATATCTTTTTAATATCTACTTTCCTGTCATGATATCCATGTTGTAGGAACATAACATGCACCATTTACATAAATGGCGTGTTTACTAATAGCTCCTCTACCTGTCCAATATCCTCCTGGGCAATAATAAATCGATTCCATTATTTTATAATAATCGGTTAATTTATTACCGGCCTTTAGCAATATTTTACCTTTCATCGCTGATCTTACCAGCCACTTCGCTAATGATTCTCTAAAATATTTCGTTGTTAATCTTTTTTGTATGCTAAATCATGAATGTAATATGCTTGATTAATAACATTTACTGGATACTCTGCAGGATTTTGTTGATCTTGTTCGTCAAGTCGATTATCATCTAAGGTGTCAGGACCAGAATTATTATATCGAGGAAGAAGTTTTGTCTGCTAGTTATTGATCACATGGGGTTTCAAGAAATTTTCCTGATGAAATAGCTATATCATTTCTTTGTCAAGGAGACAGATTTTTTATTTTGTTCCACACTTGCCTTTTAGACATAGTTGTTGTTAATCCATTTTCCTGGGGTGGATGCTCTGTATTTAACACAATATAAATCCATATGATTTATTATATTTATATAATACGGATGTCATTGATTTCTCAGCAATAAGAAAATAGGAATCAGTCATGAGTCATCCATCGCTACCAAATTATATCCGACCAGTACGGATAACTCCGTCTGGAAGTGAAAAGACACAATTATTGCATAAATAATAATGATACGGCTCAAGGGTGATATTCCTAATCCAGCTTTATTCCTTAAAGATTGTAATGAGAACGAAAAATTATTGTATGAAGAAGGTGAGGATTTATTAAATGTATCAACGGTATTTTTGAAGCAGCGAGTGTTGACAAACCTAATGAATTTAATAATTTCTTTGTCCACTATGATGTAATGCTGGACAAAAAATCAAATCCGGCAAAAATTTTCGCTCGAGGGATGCATTAAAGACTAGATGTAATTTATTACAATCAGCGATATACCCATATTCCTAAAGCGCTCAGAGATAACTGCCGTATTTTAGCTGCATTTAATCGAGTCAATACAGATACTTTAAGAAATATATTCATCAAACGCGGTGTTCAAGGGATATGGATATAAATACGTTTAACGATTTCTTATCACGATCGCAAGTTACCCCATACGTATTTATAACGATAAATGTACATGATCCTCGATCAAGATATCGCGTAGGTCTTAATACAGTTTTGGGTTAAGAAAATGATCTAATACTGCAGCAGAGACGGTTTGATACACTGTTCCTAACTCGCATATTTTGCAATCGAGTAATTGACAATTAAGTTCGTATAATTGCGGTTGTGTTGATAATTTCTCAAAAGATTGGGTTTGTGCCTTGAGGTCATATATGTACATTATGTTAATAGAGACTGAGGTGGATAACAAAATTTGGCTAATTATACAGCTTTTAAGAGTTTAGTTCTAACAGCCACACATTGAACTTGTACTAAACGCTACTGATGACACTAACCAAATTTTGGCCAAGCATACATTTATCCAAGATATGGTTTCTACCTAAGAATGTGAAGCGCGTAATAATTACATAAACACAAATGTCAATAATCTGTAACAAAATTAACTGACCCATTTGAGAAATCCATGTGTTGTTAGAGGCTTGGTTTTGGCGTTATTGACCGTATTTTTTTCATTTTCGTAGGAATTTTTTTTAAAACAAAAAGACAATTCAAAAACTGGTCTGTGCACCATCCCTGATGCTTAAGATGTTATTGGGTATCTTAGGGGCACTAGAGTTTGTGCCTTCTTCTATATAACTGTAAATATATGTACTTCTAGGAGCTGATAAAATGTCATAAGGCAAAGTATCGAGCCTCAAATAAGTTAATTGTTCTATGTCGTCATCCACTAAATATGCCCTCTTGAGTTTGCTAGACCTTGTTTGACAAGCTAGAGGCTCACATATGGGATTGTGTTTCATGTGCCCGTGAATCTTCTAAGATGACATTAGGCAATTTTGGGGTTCACATGGTGACCATGTACATACATTTTTAAAATTTAAATATATAGTTATTATATAATGAAATATGAAAATGTTAATGATATTTTTTTTGCAATTACAAATTTAAAAATTGAAGGAATGCAATTATCTGATAAACGAAATTCTGAAACATTCTTTCTGATTTCTAATACGCACAAGAGCTCAAATATTTGGGTCTGTATTTTGAATTGATTATTACTGATTGAATATAACTTTAATGATACAATGCATGATCATATATAATTTGGGATAGTATTTAAATTTGTTGGATGATCCGATCCTTCGTAGACGTCACATCCAAAAGATACTCGCTAAAACTCAAGCGTAATCATTCGTATTATCGATAAATATCTTTACAAATATTATCGTTTTTACCTTCAAGAGGTGCTGACTAAAACCCCAAGATAGTAAAGACAGCATTGAATGTATCTCTATACCACCTCACACATTTATTATGCTCGTAAAAAAACACCTACTAGATCTATTTGCATCTGACCGAAACATCCACAAGCCTTAACATACTATGATTTAGTTTCATGATACTAAGGATTGTCTAAAGTACAATCACACCGTTCTGGTTCCAGTATTGGATGTGGTACCTTTGGGGAAACTTCAGGCTATCCTACTAAAGTTATAATTGATGACTGATAAATATCAACGGCACTATCTTATAAATGTATCTCTATCGCGGTTGATAATGTTTATTCATGGACTGTTATAGTTATTGTTGGTTCTTTTCCTGTAATATATTTAATTCTACGCTGAAATTCGCTCTCATAAGAAACTTTTGATATTCAAAAACATGCGAATCGGGTGTTCCATACGGTTTATTTTTATTTGCAAATACGAGTGAGTTATTTGCCTGTAGACCCCCAATGATTTTGACCGGATGCTTAGTCAGCTATAATATACTGGTAATTGAGAAAGTGCAATTTCCATTACAGGCAATGCAGCTAGAAAGTTTACGATAAATTTATTTTTAATTTATTTTTTATTGATATCATTGTTATCTATAATGGAGTTGTATTAACTACTATGTGTTTTAGTAGTTCTGTCGACATTAATATTACTATTATTATTTTCTAAATCTGATGTTGCTTCTTCGTAAATATTAATCTTCGTTGTGATTACACTGTCTAATATTATTTCGTCGTTAAGACTCGATGATATCAGCGAAGATACTATGGTGTATTCCACTTTATTATATACTCCTGTAGTTTACTCTGGCAACAGGTATATCGTTGTATTTTTGTAATTATATTAAGAACACCAGCGATTTTTGTTGCAGATGAAACATACATTGTTACAACTGTTGAGGCAATAACTAATTGTGTTAGTTTGATTATCAATACATCTTTTCCAACAAAAGAAACTGACACTTAATATACAATTATTAACAATGACTACACGCCTGCTATATTGATTTACTTTTATTGTGAATTCGTCAGTGATATGCTTTAATTTTGTTTGTATTTCACTTACTTTATTGTATCTATACTGTTGCACGTTCATTATTTTATGAGTTTGAATTAATTACAAATTCTGCAAACCATGCAAGTGACGCGAAAGCTAACTGACCACTGCTATGGTCTAATGTTATTGTTTCATTGGATCCAGTTTCTAATATTACATTGACATCATTTTCGCCATTTGATTCACGTGATGATACATTTAACTGTATAGATGAAAGCACCGTAAATCTGTATATACCTACCCCTGATGATGTAACTCGAACGGTGTTATTTTGATGTATCTCGGTAAATGATCACCAATGTATCGAGTAAACGGTATTGATATTTTGTTTATCTGGTATTTTAACCTTATCAAGTCTTTCAGCGAGAGCAGGAAAATCACTAACAATAATATCATGTGCGCTCGTTTAATAGTGTCAATATTCGTCTTGATAAAAGAAAGTTCAATGACAACAGTCAACGGAGAACCAATGAAATTATATGCGGTTTCATCAATTTTCTAAAATTTTTACGGAGAGTTGCAAACGCGTTTACCAGGAACATCATACTCGGCTTGTGGCGTTAATACTGTATTGTCTACCGTGCTGTACTCAACAACTACATGATGTTTTGTTGCCGTATCCTTGTCGGATAGTGGATATAAAATTACGGCTATTTTATTCCATTATAAATTCGCTTGACAGCACAATTTCAACTGATTCGTCACCATACAGTTATGATGCAGAATTTCAGCGACAACCGTTAGGAGCATTGGAACCTATTTTTATTGATTTAGTACGGACAATCGTGATGAAATGTGCACCAAAGTCTTGTGAACTTGATCCGATTCCGACATCATTGCTGCTTGAGTGCTTAGACCCAATATTGCCTTCACTAACTGATGTTATTAATATCTCTCTCTCATCAGAGGAATTTCCATCATTTTTCAAATCTGCCATCGTAAAGACACTGCTGAAGAAACCAGCATTGAACCATAACGATTTAAAGAACTACCGCCCAGTTTCTAATCTCCCATTCATATAAAAAATCTTAGAAACGGTTGTTCTAACTCAACTTGTATCTCATTTGAATTCAAACAGTCTTTTTAGCAATGTACATTCTGCATATCGCCCTTGCCACAGTACGGAAACTACTCTTCTGAAAGTATTTAGTGACATTCTCTCTGCTTTGGATAGTGGAAAGATTACAGTCCTCACTCTCCTTGATTTTTTTTGCAGCATTTAACACAATAGACCATGATATATTACTTCACCGTCTCCAGCATGTATTTGGCATTCAGAATATAGCCTTACAGAAGCTCAAGTCCTACTTATTGAACATGACATAGATTATATCTGCAAATGGAATACACTCCAGACCAGTTGACGTATGTTGTGGTGTTCCACAGGGATCTGTTCTTGGACCTGTACTCTTTATTCTGTATACTTCGCCGCTCTCAAGTGTCATAGATCATCACCCAGTGTCGAACCATTTGTATGCTGATGACTCCCAAATATACAAGTCTACCCACCTAACCGAAGTTCATGCTACCGTCCATGGAGTAGCGAAGTGCATTTCTGATGTGAAATTATGGATGACATGTAACAAGCTGCAGATGAATGATGATTAAACTGAGGCTATTCTGATCACAACACAAAGACTTTCTCATTCACATCCTTTACCTCAGAGAATAAATATCAGCAACATTAACATTAAATTCTTCGAGTCAGGACGGAACCTAGGCGTTACTCTAGACAGTACTCTCACATTGCTCCAACATGTCATGAACATATGCAACGCTGCATAGCTTGAATTGAGACGAATCAATTCCATTAGTAAATATCTTTCAGTTGATCCCACTAAATCACTTGTGTGTTCATTAGTACTTTCAAGACTGGAATATTGTAACTCAATTATGTCTGGTTCGTCACATTATTTACTCCAGAAACTTCAAAAGTTCAAAACATAGCTGCACGGATCATCTTTAGAGTACCTCGATCAGAGCACACCTCACCACTGCTCAATACCTTACATTGGCTATCAATTCGATACAGAATCAAACACAAAATTTGTTCTCTGTGTTATGTTTCAATGACAGACTCCAGTCCAACATACCTGTCCAGCCTCATCCATGTGCATACACCAGCTAGATCCTTTACGCTTTTCTTCTGATAATAGTATACTCGTTGTTCCCAAGGTGAAAACAAAGTCATATCTACAACGTTCGTTTGCAAACCAGGGCCCGGTGAAGTGGAACGAATTGCCCATTAAAATTAGACACAAAGACACAGTGGTCCCTTTTAAGAGTGCTCTTAAGACTCACCTGTTTCGGCTGCAGGGACAAACATATCGACCTAATCATGTTTTGCATCTTATATGTTTTCAGCATGTTTTTATGTTTTCCAATTTCATTGTTTTTATTATTTGTTGTTCTGTAGTGGGTCGGTTATTTTCTGTGTTTGTAATGTTCACTACCAAAACCCTACTTTATGAGGATTGATATACTCGATACATTCTTTTGGCGTGGCAACGCAGTACCAATCGAAATTAACAATTCCACGAGGATCAATCGTAATGCGGTCCAATGAGTTTCAGGTCCGGTGGAATTATCTAGGCTTATAATACCGGTTTCAGTATTTTTTGGTCTGAACAGTAACTGGTTACGCATAAAAACATTTTTAACTTTTTTATTTTTAATGTTTTATCGATTTAGTGAAAAGTTAACATTGGTGTTATTAAATCCTCCCCGGTAGTATCAGACCGTTTCCAGACGAGGAACAACTCCGTGGTAATCTTAGGCTTTTCCGTACGAGTAAAGACTCCCAGATAATCTTTAATCTTTTACTTGTGTTTTCTCCTTGCAATGTTGATTTCATTAGTTCCATTCCCGCCACTGTCCCGACAGCTCCGAGAGCGGCCGTTTTTGCGACAGTAGGGGCGTGGCGGCACTGAATTCTTCTATTGTCGCGAGGAGTGGAAATATGCCACCTGATTTAGTTATATCTGAAATAGAGCCCACGCATAGTGTAAGTCGGATTCCCGTATTGTCGTTGGTTGAATTTTTTTAAGCTGATCTTCTGTCAGTGACAGCTTATTCTGACCAGCTGCAATGTAACTGTGTTTTAGTATCACTGTAGTTACGGTTTTTTTCACTGACGCGGTTAGTAGTTTTTAGTCTGACCCTGAGTCAGAGTAACATTTATATATTACAAGTGATATAATTTTCCTAAAAATTTCTTACTGGTATATCAATGACTCTTTTTCGTCAAGCAGCTCATTCAAGTAGCATCGATTGATCGCTAAGACTAAGCATACCAGCGATTGCTCTGTAATTAAGGACAAGGGAGCAACCGGAAGAGTTACACGAGGTCGGAAGTGTATATCTACGATATTAGGTCTGGTTAACCAGTATGTTCCAACGAAAAGTAATAAATCGGTTAATATGTTGTAAAATATAGCTGTGATATTTGGAGATTGGTATTTTCATTCTGATCACGTCCCATAATTCTCATTAAACGATGATATGCATTACTACCTGTATTTCTCCACAATTAAGTAACACATCTTCTGATGGTTCTTGCTGGCCGTGTATTCTTAGCAGCACCTCAGAAACAGCAAGTTGATTAAATATCACATGGCTACGTGTTTTCGAATGTAATAGCAAATAATCTTGTAGCGCAACATATATATGTCGTGGCTCAGAAACACCTTCTTGTGGTGGTCTATGTCATGTAAATATACCGTTAGTATTACTCTGAATAAAATATGATGTTGGTGTTATCCATGATAGTAATGATTTAACACCTGTATCCATAAATGATAATATTTTCTTTTCTTCAGAGATTGATGGGGTTATTACTGACATCCACTTTGATAGTTTTGAAAATACTACTTTACGAATATCTCGTTTTCCTCCTATGATAATTTCGTTTCGTTTGAAGTCATCGAGAATATTTTTATGCCATTAAAAAAGACCACTTACCCCAGTGCTTCAAATATCACTTATAGTAGCGCTACCATGATCATAATGTTATGCTTCTTTTATTTAAACAAGCTGAATTATCGCTACTATGACTACCCTTATTATGACGAACTCTAAAGATTACATTGCGATAATCATCTTTGTTAAGTCCATGATATTTTTTGTAACATATCTGAAAAAATAATTCGAATCATTTGCAGAATATTTAGTTAATTGGTATTCAGCCATATCTTTAATTTTTCATAAATTTCTTTTTCAAATTGATCAGTTAATTTTGAATGGATGGAATAAATACTCTTTAATGTAGTTTCAGCTGTTATTGTTAGTTTCTTTTTTTTGTTTAATGCTTTGCTGTTTTCGTTCTTCATATTGACCAAACGCATTGTTTACCGCATCGATGAAGCCTGTATATGATAAACTTTGTGTGTCGATTCGACTTATGCTAGTTTTACTTTTATCAAACACATACGCCCAGAGTGGAAAAGATTTTTCATATGTCGGTCTCAATACTTTGTTTTCATAATAGTAACAACAAGAGCTGGAGAGCTGGAAACTCATTTTTCATCAATTTTATCGATTGCTTTAAATGCATCTTCCATATATTTGTAACGTAATTTTTCGATTATATTTTCGTCAGTTTTTCTCTCTTTTGTAATAAGTTTTGCTAGTTGAGGAATTCGACAAGGACGATCTTGTAAAACACTTGATGATTCTTTACTTTTGTAGCTATTGTTTCAAGAAGAGGAAGAAGAGGTTTAGTTGTTTCATTCACGGGTTTAAATACTTGTGAGGAGCTTTCTTTATAATCAAATTAAAATCCCTGACGTTCAAGGAATTTTCGCCTGACAGAATCACAAACTGGTAGAGATTTCTTAATTGCCTCTAGTCGCTCACAGGCCAAACGAGTGGTATACTCTTCTCCAAACATTATTGAAAGAACAATGATTTAATTTACATCAGCAGAGAGGGGGTGACCTCGAATAAATGTAAACTGGTGAACATCACGAGTATACCTTTTAAAAATACCAATTTACAAATTTAGTAACAAAGCTATTTAACTAAGCGACACTATCGGAAGCCAGAGACAGTAGTTTAGCGAACATTTGGTGGTTTTGTTCCCTTCATTTTCGTAAGAACCTTACTTTTAAAATCAATTCGGTTCTTCCTCTCTGCTGATTTTGTATAGTATGGTTTTAGTTTTAATATTAATCAAATGAAATGACTTTAGAACTCTTGGTGACGCACTTATGATGGTCTGCATTTACTGTTATCCTGACTTTGAACAATGTAAAGGACAATCATAATATACTATTATTATTCAAAAGGATTCGACACGAAGAGATAAGCCATATGTATCGTCTGGTTGGGATTTCCCAACATTTAAAATGTATGACAGGATCCACAATGTTTACAAACATGCAAACAAAATGGTTTGCAGACTTCTTCTTGTTTTACTGATAAGGAGATATATGTCCTTAAGCCGCCAATCAACATCATCATAGGTGAGAGGCTGATTTATCGGACTAAGCCCATCACACCCCGATATTTAAATGACCAGAATGATACCGTATTTAGATTTGCTATGTTTAGGTTACGTGTTGTATAGTGTGCAATCTAAATCAGTGCAGGATGATAGGGTATTTTTACTACATGGGATTGCTGGAAAGCTTTGTAGTATTGTTACTACATCAGATTTTGAAGAAAACAAACAGTGCTGAGAATAGGGTATACTTACTACATTGGTCTGGTTTAGAGCTATGTAGTATTGTTACTACATTAGGTTCTGGAGATCACAAAATCAGTGCTGGGAAATATGGTATTGTTAATAAAGATGTTTGGGAATTAACCATGTAGTATTTTTACAATAGTCAAATTGTCTTAATAAGTTCAAGCAAACAATTCCTTTTTTATTCTGACAGCCATTAGCTATGGATACACGATCAAGCTTACACTGTAAAAACACATTGCTGACACTAAAGAGAATATTGATATCAAATTTAGTGTTGATACTTAAGCGTACAATTATCTAGCAACATTAGCATTGGGTTTAGTGGCAGTGACGTTTGGAGTGGAATGTCAACACCCAGGAAAAATGTTTATCAGATAGCACCAGTGAACATTTAATACACTTACTACACGAACGACGAAGTATTGGGTAACTTTATAAATTACGTATAGTGCATACCGAAAAAAACAAGTGCTCTTGGAAATCGACTGAAATGTAACATTCTAAGTCTTAATACGTGTACTTAATGCATTCACATTCACTAGAGTTTGTAGATGAAATGTAATTCGTTTCCTTTATTTATTTTCTTTCTAACTGTTTTCTGTGAATAAGATCAATTTATAATTCAGTTGTCCACTGGCATTTTTGACTGTTGTCAAAGGTTTCATTAAATATCAATTGTAAGATATAATTTTATTTGTCACCATTACATTATGACTAATACAACAGTTTTCCAGTTGTTGAGGAACGAATTTGGATGTGTTATATGTTTCAGAAAATTGACATTTATTCCACACATCAAGAACTTAAAAGTTGAATGATTGAAATCACACGATCTTTTAAACGTAGTAGCGCACACTGAGGTGCTAATGGAAATGTAATTTCCAATTTATACAGAACGTGTATTTCCTCCAACTGAATGATGGTTGCATTATTATTGGTTCCGATAGGAAGGCATACTTAAACGATTCTTGCTCCAATTCATCATCAAATAAAAAGACTCGCTCTGAGATCATTAATAAATCTCCATGTGGAAACCTTCTCACGGTAATAAATGAACTACCGTTATCACAACACACACACACAAGAAATACATAAAGGTATAAACATCAAAAGTTATATTAACTACCAGTTATACAATCAATAAGGCAAGCGTCTTACCTCTTTTTTTCTCTTATGCTTCTAAATTCTTCCTTCTATATAACCCCGTTGACAACATCTCATAACTCAGTTTAATATTACGAAGTTATTATAGGCCCCTAAAAAACGCGATACCACTGTGATTAAAGTATAACCACTAACACGCGCCCCTAACTATGGTCCCAACTAGAGTGTATGAGGTAGTCTAAAAACCAAGACTATCAGGTCCAGCGACGCAATGTTGCAACTAATAACCTCATCATATATGCAAAGGTTATAACCCCAAATTAGATCTTATAAGGTAGTTTCAAACCCAAGACTATCAGGCCCAGCAACACAAGATTGCAACCCAAAATATGCTAATTTAGAAAATGACCTCAAATTCATACACTATAAAGATAGTTAACCCCAAACTATCAGGCCTTGTAGTAACTTAATAATATCCTTTATTAACTAACAATGCAAAAAGTTGTCATATGGGGTTATATATTCTACACAAAACAGCACAAAGAATTCCAAATTGATAGGGGAAAATACGGAAGCAAATTGACGAGGGAGCAAGGATGTTTAGAGTGAGAATCCAAAACAAGACACCCAAGATGTATACAGGAATCATCGAGTGAGTACAGGGTCAAACAAGACACTCAAGAAGTAAACAGGTACCAACCACAGGAGCAGAGGGATAATCGGCCAATAACAAGTGATCATGGGATTCTACATAAAAAAGTCCTTTTTAGGGCTATTGTCTTTCATTGTCTTAAAACGGTCTTCCACTTGGTTACGGAAACCCTCCTTGACAAGCTCTATCCAAAAAGCCAAACTTGATCATGTTCGGACCCACCGCTCAAAATTAACAATCTAATCCTCTCTAACAGTGGCTACCTTTCAAATGATGTTTAGTCATATCAGCAAAAGAAATTGTTAGGGACATATAATATGTACACTTTTGTACTAGAAGATTGGCATAGATATGAACGAAATTTAATTCTTCAACTACCATTTGATCGGTGGCTTACACAATTTTGGTATAAGAAAATCCACTAGAAAAACTGGATTGAATTTTGAATAAGCGTACGTACTTTCAATTGGTTGATAGGTTGAGTGTGTGATGGGTCTATTCCCACTCACCCAGGTCTAACATTCATATCATTAACCCCTTTTTAAGGGTATGATATGACGACCAAATTAAAAAGCGCACTCTGTGCGCATAAACGCCAGTAAGATGTGGCACCATTCCATCTTCCTGGATAAATTAAATCACTGTCATGTAAATAAATGGGAGTGCACAATAGTGAACATATGACCCTAGTGGCCGGTTTCAATTTAAATGCAAGTATTCATTCATACCGTTATCACATCGTAACTAAATTTTTCTCCCACATTATGCTCTCAAATTAAGATCAACACCTGAAAACATTGCTTTGTCGGCTGCTTTCTTGTAATCTAGTTACAAAACCTGATACGAAAACAACTCAATGCCATACCTGCCATTGGCTTTATAATATCCTCAAGCCTTTATAGTAACAAAAATATTCTTTCACAAATTTTGAAAACGTTTGTCTCAGAAACACCACCATGTCTATATAAACAGCTAAACGTACGTTTTGCGCTTCACGATGAAGGGCATTGGGATTAAGTTACTACATATTCCACAACTCTTTTCATGAACTCTTCACCTAAGGTAAAATAATTGCAAGAATATGTATATATATCACATCAAGTAAGAGCGATTTTCACGTAACCAAGGTTATAATGATAATATCATGTAATAGAAAATCAATATTAAGACTTTCAAACAAATTAAGTCAGATATATATATATATATATATATATATATATATATATATATATATATATATATATATATATATATATATATATATATATATATATAACACTTCCTTCAATGTTATATGCTAAATCTGTCCATTACCATATATTAACTTAAGATGATGTTTCAGAAAAACATTAGAAATACTCTTATGAACTATGAACAACGTATATAAAATAATATATTTCTACACAAGTAAAAGTGCATCTGCTACGAATTTTTTTTTAATGTTCCTGATGAGGTTTATATTCCGGATACAACAAACTCAATCCGTTGTTGTTGTTAGCTATGATAGCAATGATTTACCTCCATGATCCATAAATGATAATATTTTTTCTTTCATGGTGATTGATGGAGTCATTACTGGCATCAACAATGATGGTTTTGATATAATGACTTTACCAGCAGCAACACCAGCACCACTCCAGATTGCATCCTTATCACTACCTTTCGCACGAGTGCTACTGTATGCTTCGCTCCATAGATAACTTTTCTAACATTTCTGCAAAATTAGAAAATATGATGTAGAGGAATCGCGCATGAAAATTATCGACGCTGTCCCTGCAATATTGCTGCGCGTGCTTCAAACCCTAAGATGTAATCAGGATAAGTATTTATAAACATATTTTCGATATCAGTATTAGGAGCACCAACATGATCTTTTGGTTGTCTTTTTTCATACTGAACGTTTTCAGCGTGATCAGTAATATCCTTAGAGAACATCATCGATGGACCTTGTTTAATGGATCTTGTTTAATCATCAGAATATCTTGCCAACCCCACTATTGTTGTGGCAACATCAACCTCACGCTCTATAGACTCGATTTCTTTTGCATCACTCATATATCTTGCACTCTTAAATAGCGCCATGATACCATTATTGACAAAGCCAACTCGGATATATGGGTCATTTGCATATGGTGAATCATCATTTTTTGCAGTATCATTTGTTACGAGTTATCCTTCTACTTCGATAAACGCTTCAGAGTGTAAAAATTATTTGCTGGTATCATGGACCTGAAGTTCAATTAATGATCGCATATCCGGTTGTACAGCATAATAGGAATAGAATTGATAATCGCGTACAGAATCATTTTTGGGCACTGGGGAATCCATATCGAGCACTGTATCAGGAGCCGATCTGAACATATTATTATATATTTCTTTATCTAAATCGCGATGTCACTCGCGATTTCAAGCCACTTCCCGCTATCATATTTGCAGTAATATCGGTGTTGTTAATAATCAGGGATATCTTATGTTGCTGGAGAAAAGAAATATTACTGTCACAGAATCGTATACGAGTGTTTCCATGGATTGATAAAGGATGGGTTTGTAATCGATCATATTGATTCCAATATAAAGGATGGGTTTGTAATCGATCATATTGATTCCAATCCTAAGAACAATTCTTTATGGAATCTACGACCTATAACACAAAATAAAAACACCAAACGAGGAGGGACTGGAAAACACTCGAAAAATGCGAAACCTATGAAATCATTTAATACTGAAAGAGTATTTTAATCAATGAATGAAGCTGGAAAATATTTATATATTTGTAGAGCCTCAGTTCGATATGTTGCAGATAATATCACTAGATCAGCAATTTCGAAGAGAACCGGACATAGAATTCACTTCGAATATACCTAAATTTTGTTTTGTTTTGTATAGGCTATAAGGTGTGAATAAAACCTAAGAGCGAATGGAGTTTATATGTAATCATATCATATAATAAACGGGTAAAAAATGATCCCTAACATTTTT
Organism: Unio pictorum; assembly: GCA_030141615.1. Taxonomy (NCBI): domain Eukaryota; kingdom Metazoa; phylum Mollusca; class Bivalvia; order Unionida; family Unionidae; genus Unio; species Unio pictorum. The sequence goes on along the minus strand of JARLTB010000029.1, from coordinate 5,736,917 downwards.
ATTATATATATAATATTTCATATAATGAATTACGAAAATATGAATGTCATTACAACTGACATTTCAAATTTGAAAAATAAAGGAATACAATTATCAAATAAATTAGATTCTAATCAGATTATTTCTGAATTTATGATTTTGATGATAGCGCTTAGAATAATAGATATGTACTTGCCAAACAGTATGGGTTGATCAAATCTTCTGCGTGTTTATTTCTAACTTCAAGACCCTGCCAATTTACCGTAGACAGAACAGATAGCAGCGTAGGTCATACCAGAGATAATATGATTCTGCGCGCGTGCGTGCGTTCGTTCGTGCGTGCGTGCGTGCGTGCGTGCGTGCTTGCGTGAGTACGTATGTAAATTTAATTATCCAGATAAATTTTCAATTAACACATTTTCTTTTATTAGCCAGTCGAAGATTATACGTTTTTGATTTATTTGGAACGCATCATTTAGCATGCTTGTTGTCTATAATTGCGTATGTTATTGTTCGGCATAACGGCAAAAATAAACGTTTTCTAGCGTAGAAAGGGATGGAAATGATGATCATTAGTGTGACCTGAAGTCTTCATAATAGTTGCAATATTGTGTTGCATTATACGTGAGTGCTTAGAGTTTAGCGATGTGTGCCATAAATCATTATTGGTTAGTATTATAACGTATTATCTCATATAAATCAGATAGACCTTTTTCTGTTATGTCTGTGATATTAATATATACGTGTATGTCAAAAAACCTCAACATACATTGAGAATGAAAATGGTGTGTTTCTCCAATCTAAGATATCACCATTAAAGATCAGCAAGTCAATAGTGTATGCATTCAAACATTTATCTGAACGGCGGACAGTTTATTAATAATTGTCACTTTTTCAAACATATTCTGCATTCTATGTGTATGTCTCATTGTAAGATCAGATAAGCTGCTCAATTGAAAATAAAGTGGGACATAAGATATATTGCCGATAGGATAACAACTACTTCCGGATAAATGCTACATAGTTACATACATACTCACATATACATTGAACCGCCCAACACAAATATTATGTAATTGTATAAGTAATTCAACTTTATCCTTTGATCAATGGTATTTGCACTTCCTTCTGTACTTCCGGGAATGTTTCCGATTTATACATATGAAATTTCAGAAATGGGGTCAATCAGTTTCTTGTTAAAACATTGGCTATACTATTGCGAACTATTTTGCTGCACTGGAAATTTGTAGAAACGAGAAGACATTATTGATAAATATGAATATACGTAAACATCTGAAACCTATCTTTTGTTTTCCTCAAAAAGGAAACAATTGATGACTGATGTCAGTCAGTGTAAACAGTCGATCGGTGGAACAATTATAAATAATCACTTGTTGAAATATAGAAACAAAATGTCAAGGACACTATCTGATATGCTCATTTTAGTCAGTACAGGAAACATATCGGTAAACACTTAAATTTTCTCATGTCCCTCCCAATCTCGAATGTTACTTAATAACACACTGTTTTGTTAAATAGTCTTTGTTCGAAGACTAGAAGGATTGTATAAGTTGTAGACAGTACTGTGATTAACACGGCTGTGGTGCTATTCACCGAACACGTACATTCACCATAAACCTAAATATTCATCAGAGACTTCATACAATTGTATGACCGCTGTATCAGTAAAGGTAATACGTGTGTGTTGCAACGACGGCATTACGTTTTTAATAGAATAACCATGGGACATACTAATTGTTACCGACCTAAGAAAATAATCACAGAAGAGCACTTAAAACGGACGAAGTAGTCATGAAAGATGCGTTACTCATAAAATACAACGGTTTGTGTGATCAAGTATTATATGTGCGTGATTTGTGCAGCAGCAACCGTTGGATGATGTTGCATGGATCAAGATTGCAGCAGTCAGTATATGCACACCAATCCGGAGTGTTGCTGCATATAAACAAATAGTAACCAGTGTGACTGGCAACGGTTGCATTCGTGATTACGCGTCTATGTCAGAACGTCTAAAGGCGGATAAATTAGCCTCAACTAGCCTTTGGAGTAGGTCTGTCTCGATTCTGATGCTCATTTTTCACGGTGTAGTAATAAAAAACAACAGGTCCTTCCTTCTTGCAAACGGTACACGTAGGAAAAGACAAAGATCTATAATCAAGCTTATCAGAAGCTTGAGGTTTAGTTGTGCCAGTTTGAATTATGATGGGCATGTCAAATCTCAAATACTTCGTTTTATAGTGTCTGAATTTGTTGCTGATATGCTTCAGGGACTAACGCATAACTCCTTACAATGTTTTCCTGAATGGCATCATAGCCATCATTTTCGTGAACTGACAGAAATTTAAAATATCGCTAGCTTTACCAGCAATTACACATTGTAATGATGGAGTCCGTTTTCAAATTCCGTAAAAAATAACTTCGCTTTCTTTGAAAATGGGCACTAACCTAATATTTTTTGCAAGCTCAGCACATAAATTTGGATTTGAGGTATGAATTTGCTTTTCACTTCCCAGAGTTTTTTCTCTTAATTTCATTTGATATTTCATCTCTTTCTTTCAATTGCATTTGTGTATATTTCTTTCTTTCATGTCTCCCTCACAACTCTTTCTCAAGTATAACTTCATCTGTTTTTCTTGTAATTAACTTTGTTTTCCTTGTAACTGCATTTAGTGCTTATTTTGCTTTTTCTTCCGCTTGTATTTGTATTTGCTTTTATTCTTTCACATTCTTCTGAAATTTCAGCTTCGTTAACTACACAATCTCATCTTGTATTTTAACTTTAAGTCGTTGACTTTTAGATCAGACTTACTGATGAAAACCAAAGCAATTTCATCAAAAACATTCTTTTCTACCAAATAATGCAGCAGCATTTTCTAATGTCTTGTTTGGTTAAGTAGACTTAAGCCTCAGAAAGATCATATTTTATGGCATGTTGAATCAATTCAACTTCAAAGTCTGATTGTTCCTGGGTATGGTTGAAAAGCAAGATTTCTACGTTTGATGAATTTTTAGAAAAATCATGACAACTTCACTAAGGATTTTATATATTCGTGCCAACAATTAAATTTTTGAATAACTTTATTAATACACCCAAAAGTGCCATATAGTTAAGATAAATATGGATTAATCAAAGGAAACAAGAGACCGAATCGTACGACCAGTATTACTGTAATATAAAATAAATGAGAATAACACTCAAAATGTTTCAAATGAGCACTTTATATCAATTTTATCTGGCTAGCCTTATCGATACCTGACCGGAATGAAATCGTTTTGTAAGCGTATAGACGTTCTCACTTGCATCACTAAATAACGTTTTCTCTATGATGTCCATTTTTAATATTTAATAAACAACTATCACATTTCAATGAACATTTCGAGTTCACTAGTGTACATCTCTTATTGTTCCTTAGCGGTGTTGACTGTATATTTTGTTCTTTTGCGAAGAGGACGTGTTAGGACCCTTCTGAATGGCCACATGACATTCGTCTGCGGCAACGACTGGATTTTAAAAATAGTTGCCTTGTCTTCACATACCATCGATCTTTAATCCCTCTTTTGGTAAACAAGATTTTTATTTTCTGCGAGCCTTTACAAAATATTTTTCAACCTAATTTTGTAAACCTTATCTAATATTATAAATTCTTCACTGTAAAAATATTGTAGAATGTAAAACATTCGTTTAATTTGATAAATCGTTTGCAGCTTAAGATATGACCGTGACATTGTTGCTAATTGACCGTACGGTCTGGTTGTCCATATCTATCTATCTATTTATCTATCTATCTATCTATCTATCTATCTATCTATCTATCTATCTATCTATCTATCTATCTATCTATCTATCTATCTATCTATCTATCTATCTATCTATCTATCTATCTATCTAGCCATCCGTCCATCCATCCATCCATGTAACTATATATCGATTGATCTGTTTGTCTGCCCGTCCGTCCGTCAGTCTGTCTGTCTGTGTGAAATATACACTTTAGACATTTCATATCAGGTTATAAAACGTAATTTTTTATTACTGGTTGCTACATAGTGAATGTTTCACTTTCTTCGATCACACTGCCTGATGTATTTTCATGATTATTGTATCAGCCAATATTTATATTGAGATCGAATTATCAATCCACCCATAAATAGGGCCACGTTTCATACTGGATTCGTCATAGACCTGATGATAATCTTCAACGGTCTACCATTGTATACCACGAACTTGCATCAGATCACCTCTGCATTATATGCCATCTCGACGTTTCAGTCCATAACACTTCGCTTTATTTACTACTAAGAGAAACCTCAGTATGATAAATAAAACCAAACTAATGCATGCCATCCAAGCAAACTTAACATCTTGCTTACCTGCTGGAATATAACAGCTCGATAACTGCTGCGTTCATTGAAGGAAAAAAAACATGCCACATAAACCAAATTCAGATTATCAATTAAAAAGTGTTTTCCATGATATAGCATTGTTAGGGACCAGCTTCGCACTGCTAAAAGAGACAACCGTAAGGCGGGTATGCTTTAGCTTTCCACCAGACTCACTATACATAAACCAATCTATGAAACCGCTAATAAGAACGTCACATAGTCCATTTAGGCAATTTATCCCACTACAGCACCTGCAAAGATCTCTTCGAGATTACCAACAAACTAATGTCAAGAAAGAAATTTATACGACTTTCATTTGCTTTCTCTCCAGTAGACATTCAGGACATGTTTGTACATTTCTTGCGTTACAAAGTACAAAACATTAAATATAAGCTTGATATCACAATTTCAATTGACTCGTCATTACCAAATAGTAGCGATACTGAACTTCAGCGACAACCGTTAGCAGCATGTAAATCTGTCTCTATGGATGAAGCACAGGCAATCGTGATGAACAGTGTAGCATAGACAGTTGAACTTGATCTAATTCCAACATAACTACTGATTGGGTGCTTAGATTTAATATTAGCATCACTAACTGATGTGTTTAATATCCCTCTCTCATCCGGGAAATTCCAAAAATTGCTGATTACCGCGCACTTTTTAAGTTCCCGTTCATATCAAACATCTTAGATAAATTAGAATGCATATCAACTGAGTTCAAACAGTCTTTTTAGTAATTTACAGTCTTTATATAACTCTTGCAAAAGTAATGAAGGTACTATTCAAATTGTATCTGCAAATGGAATACATTTCAGACCAATCAATATAGGTTGGGATGTTCTACAGGGGTCTGTTCTTGGACATGCACGCTGCTTTGTATACGCTCGGCCTTCCGTCAAGTGTAATATATATATATATATATATATATATATATATATATATATATATATATATATATATATATATATAATCATTCAGTGTGTCACCAATTGTACGCAGATGGCACTCATACATGCAAATCTAACCACTCAACTGATGTTAATGCTACCATCCAAGGAGTAGAGAGGTGCATTTCTGATGTGAAATCATGGATGACATGCAACAATGTAACAAGCTGCAGATGAATGATGATAAAACCAAGGCCATTCTGATCGCAGCACAAGGAATATCTCATTCAGATGCTTTACCTTAAAAAATAAATATTAGCAGCAGCAATATTAAATTCACAGTCAGTACGAACTATAAGTGTTACTCTAGAGAGTATTCTCGCATTTAACTAACATGTCATGAACATATGCAAGTCTGCATATCTTGAGCTGAGACGCATCAGCTTCATTAGAATTCTGTTTCATTTTTTGCAACTAAAACATTTGTGTTAGTAGTTCAAGACAGGACAATTTTAACTCAGTTAGGTTTAATTCATCTCAGTATCTACTCCTGAAGATTTAAAAAAACAATCAAACGACAGCTGTTCGGATCATCATTATAGCACCATGTTCTGCGCATACCTCACCGCTTCTCTACACTCACAATCCATTCCATAAAGAATCCCATACAAAATTTGTTCTCCTCGCTACGTTTCACTGACGGACTCCAGTCCAACATACCTATCCGGCCTCACCCATGTGTACACACCAGGAATCTGCATACTCTCCTCTTCTAACAATCGTATACTCATTAGTCCACACTATGAAAACGAAGTCACATGGGCAACGTTCTTTTGCATAGCAGGGATCAGCAACGTGGAATAAATTGCCCATGGATATTAGATACAAAGACACAGTGATTACTTTCAAGAGTGCTTTGCCGAAAGCAAGAATAAACTTAAAGACCTAATAATGTTATGTACAGCATTTTGTATGTTTTCTAGTTTCATAATGTTTTTTGTGTGTTTTGTTGTTTGTAATCATATCATTATAGATGGTGAAAAGCGCTTAGAGCTTCTAAAGATTTGGACCTATACAAAGTCCTCATTATTATTGCGAAAAATCGATATGATACATTCCACCTGTACAACACTTTGATTTGTATTGTCTCCCTTGAAACACACCCTAGCTTGGACACACAGAGATAGTGATGTCAGTTCATCGATACTATTGTGTGCATCTAACGCGGTAGCCTCTGACTGCAATATGCAATAATATTCATCTTAAAGTACTTTGACTCTCCACTATGAGACGGGTGATAAACATAGAAAACGTGGCCTGAGCTAATACCCAAGCAGCCCGGTATCATTATGTTTTTCTACCAATCTTTCTTCATTGGTGTACGGACACATACAAAACCATGCCAGAATGGTTCTGTGTCTAAGCTGCATATATGTACTCATCACCCAATATGTAATAGATAACCATGGCGTTTTTATAAGACAGAAATTGCGAATGCCACAGAGCAAGATCATTCATGAGGTGCATCACACGTCTATTTACGTTCTTTTGTGTGAAACAGTTGAAACATATAACGAAAACATTGTACAACGAAATCATAATGCATACGGTGCTGACGATAAAGTTGTCGGATTTCTCAAACTACAGCCGCGGTCAGGATATGTTCTCCCAGGAGGTAATAATGAAGAAACTATTGAGCGTCGCGGTTGAGAAGGGATTCTTTTCCAGCAATCATCACAGAGGACATATGTGCGACGATTTTAACTACACCCCAACCCGCGACACCCTGACAATGTCGATGTGGACTCGCCTGGGGTTCAGATGCCAAGCTCAAGCTCGGTTTGCAAACTTGTGTAAAAATACCTAGTCTGGAATTTTTATAGGGAAAAAAATTGTCCCAGGACTGGAGCTCGTGATATATTAGTGTTTTTTTCCGCAAATGCCAATATAGTACTACGTTTTATTCTTATTATTGATGCATTTTTGTCTGTTATTTTATTGTCATATGGTTGGTTACTGGTGAATAAATCTTTTGAGGAAGAATAATATTTTGCATAACATTTCATCTAGAAAAGAATTCAATTATATATTACTGGTATTTAACGTTCGTAAACTTTACATACCTTACCTGTAGCAAATTTAGCGACTACAACAGTATAATTTCCCACCATTCTCTTCCATTTACATCCCTGGGAAAAGATTCATTCTATTACTTATCATAAGATTGTAAAAAGTTCCATTATTTCTTGACCTTATGATGCAAAATTTTAGACTATTTATAGGAATGCAGTATCATCGCAGAAAATGAGACAAAGACTAAGTTCAAAGAAAAAATAAAAGTGCCAGCTTGTCACTAAGACCTGAATCCGTATGATATACAAACAACCATGATAAACAAGCTTGTGTGCATATCAACGTTACATTATCATTGTATTCATGCCTATAATCGGATGCAAAGGTCATTATTCAACAGCATGAATTGTGCAGTTTTATGAAGAGATTAAATGGATTTAAATTTTGTCAAATGTTTTGCTTTTTCCCTGTCTGTGATGTCTTGCAATATAGAATGCCCCAATGTTACAATGGCGATCTCCAATATCAGTTGTGTTCTCTACAGTGTCCACCGATTTAATATCTAATCTTCCTTATTTGAAATATGAATTAGAGTTTTTACGGTGAAATGCCAACATCCATATAAGAAGGACAAAAGTACCTCATATTTTCTTACCAGGAAATGAATTACCTTAGAGGTTGATGAGTCACTGTGGTAAACATAATCTGTCATGTACAGATTAGCTAAAGTAGACTTGGCAATTCATGCTCTTACACAAGCACACCTAGGAAGAAAACCAAAAAGCCATTTCTATCTGAAATCACTCCAATGCAAAGCAGACAGTATTAAATTGCACCAATGGTTTCTCTGTATAATACCGCCTTCGTGATTTTGTGATGGAGAACGATGAATAAATGAATATATGCTGTATTATAATATTCGCGATTGCGGATGAAGTTTGAGAGGAAAACACCTGTAGTGCAATATAATTACTAGTTTAGTATCCATGCCATGTCATACATACATACATACATACATACATGCATACATGCATACATGTATACATACATGCATGCATGCATACATACATATACACATACATACATACATACATACATACATACATACATACATACATACATACATACATACATACATACATACATACATACATACATACATACATACATACATACATACATACATACATACATACATACATACATACATACATACATACATACATACATACATACATACATACATACATACATACATACATACATCTTCTTCTTGGTAGTCTCTCGAGTCGAGGAAGACAAGTGCACTTTCCTTCAACAGTGGACGCGCATGTGACTCCGGAGTCCGAATTCCGATACACACATGCGATTGCAGGTGGGGCATGGGACACCAGTGGTTGTTGGTATCTGGAATACATTTCTGTGGCGTCTCTCACGGGTTGCAGCAAGACGCTGGCGACGGTCAGCCTCAAAGGTGGAACAGGCTTTTCTGGTCAGGGATCGCCAATGCTTTCTGTCTGAGGCAGCGAGCTCGAGCTGGCGTGGATGAAGGTCTGCCCACTTGATGTTTGTCTTGAGGTCGTCTTTGTACCTCTTGTGAGGGCGGCCTTGGTTTCGGTTCCCAAGGGATAGCTCGCCATAGAACAACTGCTTTGGGATTCTGCTTTGATCCATGCGGATGACATGGCCAGTCCATCGAAGCTGGGCCTGGATTATTTTGGCTTCGATGCTTGTTGTGTTGGCTCTATCAAGGACATCCATGCTGGTGATTCGGTCCTGCCACTTAATCCGCATGATGGATCTCAGGGAGCGCTGGTGGAATTGTTCTAACTGACTGATGTGCCTTCTGTAGAGTGTCCACGTTTCACAGCCATATAATAGAGACGTGGGAACAACTGCATTGTACACCTTCAGCTTTGTTGACAGACGTATGTCCTTGTGCTGCAAGACCTTGGTTCGTAGTCGTCCTAGTGCCTGACTGGCTTTTTGGGTCCTCGCAGTGATCTCTTTGTCCAGAGAGCCATCACTAGATATTGTGCTGCCAAGGTATTTGAAACTGTCCACATTCTTCAGCTGCATGTCGCCAATGGTGATACAGGGTTGCAAATGGACAGTGTTTGGGGCGGGCTGGAAGATGACTTCTGTCTTTCCTAGACTAATTGTGAGTACAAATAGTTTGGAGGCTTCAGAGAATCTGTCCACGATTGCTTGTAGGTGAGTCTCTTCATGGGCCATGAAGGCGCAGTCATCTGCAAAGAGTGCATCAATTATGAGTCTTTCTAGTGTCTTGGTTTTTGCAGCTAGGCGAATACTTGCTCGCATCTTGCTAAACAGGCTTATTGCAGCAGTGTCAGAAAATAACCTCCCTGAGTCTCAGTGTGGTTTTCGCCCAGACCGCAGCACCGGTGACATGATCTTCACAGTGAGACAAGTCCAAGAGAAGTGCCTTGAGCAGAACATGAATCTATACGCTGTCTTCGTGGATCTGACAAAGGCTTTCGATACAGTCAACAGAGATGCACTGTGGGTAGTACTCAAGAAACTTGGTTGTCCTCAGAAGTTTACCAACCTCATCCGGCTCCTCCACATTGACATGAATGGAGATATTCTCTCAGACGGTGAACCCTAAGAGAAATTCCCCATATATAATGGTGTCAAACAGGGTTGTGTACTCGCTCCAGTACTCTTCAACCTCTTCTTCACACAGGTACTACTCCATGCCATACGGGACATTGACACTGGCATCTACATTAGGTATCGCCTGGATGGATCAGTGTTTGATCTCCGTCGCCTAGCTGCAAAAACATACATAAATACATACATACATACATACATACATACATACATACATACATACATACATACATACATACATACATACATACATACATACATACATACATACATACATACATACATACATACATACATACATACATACATACATACATACATACATACATACATACATACATACATACATACATACATACATACATACATACATACATACAGACAGACAGACAGACAGACAGACATACAGATAGACAGACAGACATACATCAGTTTATTTTTACTATTTTGGATATAATATTGCAAACTTTTTTGCTAAACTGTGGAAGTTTGTAGAGAAGAGAAGGAATTATTTATATATCAGCATACGCATAAACATTTGAAAACTATCTATGCTTTCCTCAACATGAAGTTATAGATGACTGATTTCATTCAGTGTAAATAGGCGAACTGTGGAGCAAATATACATAGTAATTTCTGACTATAGAGTACCAATATTTACAGGAAAGTTTCCGATAAGATCATTTTAGTCAATACAGTAAACCTTTCATTAACCACTTAAATATATATCGACTAATACAGTTCTGGTACATGTGGTTAAGTATTATTTAGTACTCTCTTTTTTAAGAAACATGTATTTGTGCATTTAAATAACAAAGTATTAAAAATACGTACATACGAATATCCTTATGTATGTTTATGCGTATGTAGATAAGTAGGTAGGTAGGTAGGTATGTATGTAGGTAGGTAGGTAGGTAGGTAGGTATGTAGGTATGTAGGTAGGTAGGTAGGTAAGTAGGTAGGTAGGTGTGTGTGTATATGTATGTATGTATGCATGTATGTATGTATGTATGTATGTATGTATGTATGTATGTATGTATGTATGTATGTATGTATGTATGTATGTATGTATGTATGTATGTATGTATGTATGTATGTATGTATGTATGTATGTATGTATGTATGTCACTGCATTGATTATATTCACCATGGAGTTGACGCAATCGGTCTTGAAACAAAATTGGTTCTGAACCTGGAACACGATCATTTTCTTCATTTCGACAATCGCCAACAATGTATTAAATTTAATCAATTCTTTTAACATTAAATGTTCAGTCCAGAAAACGTGGCGTTTCAAGAATAGCAAGGAAAGACACCCTAAATACAAAGATATTTCTGCTATAAAAATAAGCGTTGGTGAAAGCCATTTGTTACAAATAGTTGTTACTACAAATAAAGATTTAACATTATGAGTTTCCCAAAAATATCATCTTGATATATATTAAAAGTGAATGGAATTGTTTCTGAGCAATTTCTCAAAGGAGCATTTTTACAGAAAGTCAGGTAAATGCGTAATTAATGTGCGTTTGCTCTGTTCCTTTGTGCTGAAAAGGAAGCTAAAGTTTATCAGTTCAGGCCTTCTATAGGTTTCATTTTACTGTTTATGATTTTGCAATGTGAGCACTGCTCAAAAATCAGAAAATTGCATATATTCAGTTTGAATATCTGACTGAACTTAGTAAATGTTAGACGGCCTCTTCACTTCTCGAAATGTTTATTCCACTTCCAAAGGTTATTACAAAAACTGCTATCCCTTGTGAAGTCTATTAATAGTTTATCTTTATGTGTTTATTTCATCATAATGAGTGGTATATATGTTTCAAGATCAGAAAAATGTCTTTATTCGGCTTTCGCTGTTTCGTTTTTAATATATCAAACAAATTCAGAAGTAATATTATGTATTTAGAATATGCGTTTATTATGTTTGAAAAAATTGTTTTTCTTTTGCTAAACTAGATTTTTAACTTTTGATATGAGTTTGTTTTAGAATAGTATAATTCTAATTAACGTCTTAGTTGTATTAATATATTAATAAATGACCCTATGCAAAAAAAGTTTTAAAAAATCAGTTGGAAAAGAAATTGTCAGCATATGCTCTTTTAACAAAAAGATGGTAGCATTTAATGGATTAGAATATTGAACATCAAATGTTACGACTTTTACGGATATAAGCAATTTAATTTGTAAGCGACAAATACAATTATGGAACAGTGTAGTGCGCCATTAAAAAAGATATAGATATTAATATTTTTTGGTGATATTAAGTGGGAGATGGAATTATTAACGTCTAGATATCCTTTCAGGTATTAGTAATAAAACAAATTCAGAAGACATAATTTTACCAAGAACATATTTGCAATGGCCATCGGCTTGTTTACCGAGGAAGTTTAGGTTCGTAAGTTGAACGGCATAATTGGATTGAACATAGCAAAATATACAGAAGACGACATTTGTCGGGGATCTTAAAATTACGTATTGTATTTGTAGTACCTTATTACATGTCCACATGCAAAGACTTATACGAAAAGAAGTAAGAAACATTGGTATTTTTAACTGAAAAGATGATAGAGTAGTTAATCAGAACAAGATTGAACGGAACAACAAGATATGACTAGTACGGATATAAGTAAAGTCCATTCTGATCCACAAATTCAAATTGTGGAAGAATGAATTGCCCCAGTAGACAAGATACATATATACCTACATGATTACATACATACATACATACATACATACATACATACATACATACATACATACATACATACATACATACATACATACATACATACATACATACATACATACACTGATGAATTGGGCTATTCCATGGAAAACAGCTAAGAAACTGAGAGTAATAATGTTTAAGAGTCATATATACATGAATAGAGGTGACAGACATAAAAAAGGAGTTATTGGCTTTCACATTTATTCAAGTATTAGTTTAATTGTTTCGAAATATATCAATATTCCTCGGCTACATTTGTAACGGCCATGTGCTTTTTACCAAAGAAGATTAGGTTCATAAGTTTAACGATATCTTGCTATAACTGAACCCTAATTATATTGGAGATAACATCAATCGGACATGTGAAAAATCTGCCTTTAAATATAAATAGTTGTTTTAGTTTATGGAATCTACTGCTTTATCATCCTAACTAGCAATGTAAAGTTTCCAATGATCCTCAGTAAGTAAAATTGATTGATCGATTGTAATTTTACGACGCACCAACACCGGTATGCTAGTTATGGCTATACAAAATATTATATGTATAATTATTTAATTTTTTTAGAAAGGTTTCATGACGAGCAGCGATATCAAAATCAAAACGTTGTATTAAAACGGTAAGATGGTAAGGCTAATATATAAAGCTTCCAGATCAACGTGGTTCGTAAATGGTATATGATATTACAAACAGATTAAACAAAATTAACGGACGGTATATTCATTTGTAGGAAGCAGTCCATTTTGCTAGAATTGGCTTAAAGATTCTTTAATACTGTGTTTAAAATCAGAATACCATATTTTACAATCATAAGGTTCCTAGGATAACAAACAGTATGCTGTATTGAGGGATGCACTCAACTCATTTTAAAACTGGATGTGTTGTTAATAATGGCTGCTCTATTTGTCTATTGTGTTGTGACTGAAGTAATAATAAAGAAACGGTGTAGATGATGCGGTTGAAACTAAGTTGGTTGTTCATTTTCAGAGCCAACGTTATCCTTTTGACTTTAGCTGAACAAATAGATAAGCCATTGTGTTAGCTAAGTTATGCTGTGTGTTATTTACTAACAAAGAATGCAGCAGCTTTTTCCTGATTTATCTACCAATATACATTCTTGTATAGATTTTAAATTTGGTGAGGAGTTTATGATACGAGTGGTGGTGGAGGGAAGGGTTTGTCTTGGACTTATTTCCATTGTGTAACTTGAAACGTACTTTTGGTTTAACCAGCAAGGGAGATGGAAGACCTATGATTGTTAGAAAGATCAGTTTGGTATTGTCAACGATGGATGACATTGTAATGCCGAAGGATGGTATGCCGTTTTGGTATTTTTGTCCTTAAAGGTTGTGTGTTTGGAGTGAAAAACAGCAGAATCAAGTGGGGTTGATCTTAACGTAACAGATCATAATGTGCGAACATAATTTCTCTTCGATGAAATAAAGATGGATCGTTCAGTTCAGCGAGGATAGTTTTCACACAGGGAGGTCTTAAATGCTCCTAGATCAAGTCATTTTCCTTTATAAATAGGATCAATCATGTTCAATTATGAATTTTTGACTGTTCCATAAATAACGCAACATTTGTTCAGTTGGGAGCAAATAAACGTTCTATATACATTTCCAATGACGTTGTTATCCTTAGCCCATTTAGTATGCACCAATAGTTGAAGTAGATCTAGATATTTCAAGCATTTAGCTTTTAAGTTCTTAATGTGTGAAATAAAAGTCATTTTGCCGTCGAAGATAATACCCCTACGTCATTGCTTCCTCAACAACATGGATAGTTGCTCGGTTCAGCGTGAGTTAACGTTCATTTTGATGTCATCGTTACTGACACAACTGCAGGCTTACCGTGTTTGATTTCTAAAATTTTAACCGTTAGCAATTTGGAAGCTTGTTGACCATTGGTTTTAATTGTCTTTCATTTAATTGCATGTGTTTTGAGCCTATTCGTGTATTGAACATATGAAATGAAAGAGGGATGAATGTCTTATGGATCCAGATTGTGCAGGTCATTTTGTATCCGTACGTCCATTTTGGCTAACATGTCTTTTTGATAATTTGCTTGATATTTTTGTCTGACCTCTTTAATCACATTGAACAAGAAGTCAACCCGAGTTGAATGTTCTAATATCGTTTGGTGTGCCGTGTGACCCGTAATAGTTTTTTTTTAATCTCAAACAGAGACAGTGCGGCAAGCGCTTTGCTAGCATCTGTAGATTGTATAACGGTGCAGCGTAGAAATTATCTTCAGATTTGTCGAGATTTGTTCAATCTTGACCACAAGTCTATAATAAAAAGCAGTTGTATTGCATTGTACGGCCTCTGCTCAACTACCTTGATCCTTTCCTCCATTGACATGGGATGCAATACACGGAAAACAGGGTGCCTCTACTTAATCGGCTCTCACGACACGTAGTTAGGACATGTTGGGCCTATTATGCAATAGCGGTCCTGCAGAGGGTAAGTAATTACAGTATATAAAAAATAACAATGTCATCGGAGAAAAACAATTGTATTGACATAAGATAGACTGAATAATAACATATATTTGTACAGACAATGGTAGCCCCCCCCACCACCACCACCACGGAATCTAAAGAAAGATAAATATGTAGACATAGAAAAATGTTCCAGTAGTATGGTTACGTCAATTGGCTTGTCAGAAAAAAATAATAAATTTGAAGCATGCAAATGGTTGCACTTCTAGGCAAGCCTTTAAGACGTCTTATAAAAGTTAATATGTTGAAGGGGAGGCAATAAAGTTTCAAAGTTCTAAATTGATACCTGCAAAGGGTTACACTGGGTGTTTGGTCATTTGTGTGTTAAATATATTTTCATGGTAAACATAACAATTCATGTGTTAATAAAAAGCGCATACTCATGTTAGACTTATTGATATTATATTTTCAACATCGAAGCCTAAAATTAATTTCCACTATTTACCTCAGGTGACGCCTAATGTTTTTAGATCATTGCCCTGAAAAACACACTTTCACTCATACACACATTTGCTGTTATAAAATGGTAAATAAACTATGAAAATCCAACTATATCTTAAATATATATTCAAAAATTACAATGAAAAGTATGGGGAAGTTGAGGAAGATACCATACACCCGTACCATGATAATATTTGCCTATATCATCAGAAATACCAAAATCGATACAGAAAAAGGTCTCAGCAAATTGCGATTTGTACTGGTATTGTTTGGAAACTGAAATACATCATGTCAGATTGAATAGCTAACACCCGTTTACAGTTACAATACTGGATTTCCCGTTTTGTTCTATAAATAGTTGTTTTGGTTATTACATAATTGTATATTTCCCAGTATAATACTTGATTCCTGTCCTCTCGAAATGTACTACGGATATGATGGATTATCTGGCGTAATTAGTTTTGTTTTATACAGAATAAGATGCCTTGTTAAATAAATAATAAAGAAAATGTTATACTCAGTTCAAGATATCACTACTGCTTTAAAATAGTCATTGGAAACAGACAAATTCAGTAATTCTTTAATAAGCAATCAGGTCTTTGCTTCATACCAGTTGTTGAAAATTATAAAATCATCGAGGAAAGCATTACAATTGTCTAGACCAGAGTTGATCATAGTAATGAGCATCATTCCCTCTAAGCGAATGGTAGATGTGCGCGCAATGCTCGCTGCTTTGTGCATACATTAGGGAGACGAACAAACCTTAATGTTGGATTGACAATTCAGCTTCGCGGGGATGTATGAGCAGCTTAGAGAGAACGTTGGTCATGAGAAGTTGAAAGCAAAAACTTGGCAAGATATTACATCCCAAACAGATTTACATTATGTTGGGAATGTCTATCTGAAGTCAGTTGTGTCCAATTTCTTTTTCTGTCCGTTAGTGAAATTGGAAAAGACTCCATTTTGAAGGGCAAATTTGGTAACATACTTGGAGTTTCAGATGTTCTCAATAGTCATTGTTTCTTGGTAATATGAAGAAAGACCCCATATTCATTTTTAATGGACAGTATGAACTCATGCTTCGTCAAATATTGAAGTCATTTGTTCAAGTATTCCTGTTTGAGATTGTTCATCACGTACGGATGTTGCCTCTCTAGCAAATTCAATAGGAGTTTATTCATTTTTTTTATAGTTTCTGAACTTTTTCTGATAAGCTTCAGGGACTAACCCATAACCCTTTAAAATGGATTCCTTAACCGCATCATAGTCATTGTATTGGTTAATCGAAAGTGAATTGGAAATATAAATAGCATTACAAAGGGCTACAAATTATCATAACTGTTATCATGGCAATTTCAAGTTTTCTGCAACGTTTTCAAAACGGGTTCATTAATTGTCTACTTCTTTTTCTCTGAAAGCGGGGACTAACCTAATATTTTGTACAAGATCAAAACAAATTTGGATTTAAAGTATAAACTTGCTTACCACTTGGCAGGTCCATTTCGTTTAATTTAAATTGATATTCACTAACTTTGTTCAAACTACATTTGCTTTTCGTTCTAACGTTTATATCTCTATCTTCTCTTTATCTAACGATAACTGTATTTCTTTTTTGTAGTTACATTTGTTTTAGTGTAACTGCATTTGTTTACTTTCTCATTTTCTTCTACCTAAGGTTGTATTTGTTTTTCTTCCTTCGCTTTATGATAATCGAGCTTAGTTAACTACAATCCGTTATTGTATTTTAATTTTAATACTTACATTTTAAGATTAGGACTGATACTTTGATCTAAAGAAATCTTTCTACCAAATATTGGACCAGTATCTTTTTATATCTTCTTTCGTTAAGGACTCCTTTACCTCAGGAAAATCATATTTTTTGGCAATTTGAATCAATGCATCTTTTTAAAAAATTCAATTTGTTCCAACGTAGGATTTAAAAGAAAGATTTACACTTGTGATGACATTTTAGAAAACGTTTGTCTATTTCACATCTGATTTTAAAAACATTAGGGGAATTTTTAAATTTCAAGAAAAGTGAAATAGTTTAGTGCATATTGAAATATTTAAGCCAATAGAAAAAACAATTTAAAACTTACAAACAATTAAATTAAATCCGATATTCCTAGCAATATATATATATATATATATATATATATATATATATATATATATATATATATATATATATATATATACGTGTGTGTATGTTTGCAGTAGTGTATATTCACACAATCACATATAAATATAAATATTCATCATCCGCATATACAATGGTAGCCATCAAGGAAGAATTATGTTTTTATTTCACATATTGCTCTTATAATCATTTATAGATCTGTTTACCACAATTCCTGGTTATATCATTATTTGACAAATATAACTAATCTTTACGTCACAGTATTCATCGTTAGCCAGGAAGGCAAGATCTCCCGCCATGGTTAGACAATTCTGTTTTCCTTCGAAATTGTTAGGTTGATCCGTCGCCCAAAAGTTAGCCTTGTTTAAAATCGGGACTCCTCTCAACGTGCTAAAATTCTCCCCTTCAGTTGGTCGTCGAGCCCCCAACCAGAACAATGAACGGCAAATTCCTGTAACAGAAACGTTGGTTATACGTATTGTCCACATTGCTCTAATTATCATGTGGCAGGCAGTTGTTAAACTCTTTCCTCATTTCTAAAAAATTCTCATTATATATATATATATATATATATATATATATATATATATATATATATATATATATATATATATATGTATATATATATATATATATATATATATATATATATCCTTTATAAATTATTATTATATATATGACTATTTTTTTTATTTTCTTATATTTTTCTGTAATACAGTACTGAAATGTTTCCTTTCGAATTATGAGAATGAACTGTTTCAATTTAATGGGTATTTTATCTTATTTTTTTCTATGCATCAATTCGCAAAATCATTCATGTGACAAACGTTTGAGGCAAGAAAAATGCATATGATGAAATTATTGAAACCATTCATAGGCTGAATTTGCTTCTAAGCAGTTCATTCAATAACAGTATTCACTTTATATAAATTAAGATGTATGCTGATCAATTTACGTAAGAATAACTATATAACTAAACACATATTTCCATATTTGTTTACAAAAAATAAGGATTAATCCAAGGAAACGAGACACCGAAGTGATGCTCGTATTACTGTAATATAAAGTAAATATGATTTTCACCCAAAATATTTCAAATGAGCATTATCAATTCTTTTTATTATGATAGCCGTATCGATACCGGAAGAGGAATTATTTATTTTCGCTTCTTTTGTCATAGTCTGCCATTTTCAGCCGGTTTATTTATACTTAGGATTTTTCACTGCGATATGTTCCTCCATTTATGTCGTAGAAGTTGGAGATATTTTTTAATTTTAGTTTACTAGTCGTGAATCAGCTTAGTCTATTACTAAAAAAATTATATTGTCTCAATAGGCCACATTGAGGAAAAGAGTAACTTAACGGTCATTCAAATCAAGATTGCTAGCATTTGAAATGTTTCGATTATCAGTGCACGTAGTAAGAATACACCAGTCCTGGCACGCTAATGTTCTGGGAGGAAAAAATCCATTGATCTATTTAAATAATATTCGATTTTGTCCTCCTCTTTTTGTATTTTAACTTTCATATAGCTACGAGGATAGGTTCAAAGTTCGTTGAGTGTCTCAATCTAATAGAGTCCCTAATATCTTGTTAACATTGCACAATTTACAACTTATTCAACAGTTGG